>CAIGQZ010014538.1:2612538-2629608 GCA_903798205.1 Danio tinwini
TAATAAATAATACTGATCATAATAATAACATTATACTGATGCAGATTGAAAGAAATCAATTGCAGATCATTAAGATCAATTGATCATTAAGATCAATTGAAAAAATTTTTTTTTTAAATGCATGTATTGTGTATAAAATTGTATGTTTTAATTATTTTAAAAAATCATTATTTCATTCTGTATTATTTTTATTCAGATTTTAGTCAGCAGTTTTGTTGTGTTTGCCAGTGTAGTAAATGTTTATATACATATATATTTTTATTTGTTATTTTAGCACTTTGTGAAAGTAAAAAAAATGTGAAATATGGCAAGTAACGGAAATCATTTATTAAATTTTTTTTTCAATTAAAATATTTCTTTATTATTATTATAGTACATTATGAAGTAGTCTTACTGGTTTGTTTTTTTATCGTTAAAAGTTTTTCAAATAATTATAAAAAAAATGTAAACACTGGTTTAATAATAAACAATGATTTTATTTGTAAATAATAATAACAATAATAATATTAATAATAATAATAATATTTATAATAATAATACTAAAGATAACCACAAGAGCAGGGCTTAGCCTGGTGAGTACCTGGATGGAAGACCACATGGGGAAAACTAGGTTGCTGTTGGAAGTCGTGTTAGTGAGGCCAGCAGGGGGCGCTCAACCTGTGGTCTGTGTGAGTCCTAATGCCCCAGTAAAAGTGAAGGGGACACTATACTGTCAATGGGTGCCGTCTTTCGGATGAGACGGTAAACCGAAGTCCTGACTCTCTGTGGTTATTAAAAATCCCATGGCACTTCTGGTAAAGAGTAGGGGTGTAACCCCGGTGTCCTGGCCAAAGTCCCCCAATCTGCCCTTACGATCATGGCCTCCCAATCATTTCCATCCACTGAATTGGCTCTATTACTTTCTCTCCACTCCTCATGATTGTGAAGCGCTTTGGGTGTATGGCCATACACAATAAATGCGCTATATAAATACACATTACATTACAAAATACACATTACATTCTTCAGTGAAATTAAACAAGAGCTTCAGACATACAAAATTTAAACCTGCGGCCCCGCCCACTAACACAGCAGCAGTTCTCACTGTTTGGCTTGAACTTGCTCCCAAGACAGGCAAACATCGTACATACTGTCACGTGATTGACAGCGCACATTGGGCACTCAAGTGCACCAAGCTGTTTGCATTTAAAGAACATAACATTTTTCTGTGTGAAATACAAGGGATTTTATATATACTAGTATTAAACAGTTCATTCCAGCGCATTCATGTGAGAGTATGTATGCTGTGGGAGCGAGTTCAAGCCAAACAGTGAGAACAGCGCCTACTAGGGTCACAGAATACAATGGTTACTGAATTTGGTGTAACACGTGCATAATAGAGACAAATTATTAGGTACAAGTCAAACAATGGCACACTGGACTTCGGGCTGGTGCACAGCACTGATTGGGCAAAGCAGAGTACAGGCAAGCCCTGAGAACATAACATTTCACGCAAGAGGTGTCACAGCAATGATTGCAAATAGAAATGATCTACAGCTAAGAAGGGAGAAAAGCTCCAAAATGAAAGATAATTAATGAAATCAGAGCTGGCTCATGACACATTTCATAAGTGTAAGTAAATAGCTGCCTCCTTGTTTTCTCTAGCTTGTAAAGTATGTATTTAATTGTGTTGTTACTTGTAACCGCTTGCACTGTATCAGGTTAACTCTATATTCCCATATCGCATCTAATGCCTTGTTGAAAACGCGACGCGTGCTGCTTTGTTTACAGATTTAAATGCGTTTGTGGTGTTTAACTGCACTGCTTTCGGGGGTGAGGTGTCTGAATAACACTGTTGAGAACTAGATACTGTTTACTGTGGTGTTAGCAAGTTTACTATGAAGCGTGTTTCGGGTGTCCGCTGCGATCGGATCCTATACCAATGTTGGCGACCCGGGGGCTTGATAAACCTCGCTGGGCATTTTACGGCCTCGAACGCTGTCGACCAATCACAACAGGCTGTCATTGGTCCAATCAGTGCAGATTAGCTTCCTGCTAAGGAGGGGTTTGGAAACAAATGA
This sequence comes from Danio tinwini, assembly GCA_903798205.1. Taxonomy (NCBI): domain Eukaryota; kingdom Metazoa; phylum Chordata; class Actinopteri; order Cypriniformes; family Danionidae; genus Danio; species Danio tinwini. The sequence goes on from CAIGQZ010014538.1 coordinate 2,614,599, forward strand.
ATCACTGAACGATTCATATGGGAGTCGCTGGGATAATTAAGTAAAAATAAATGCAGATTGTAAGACCATGAAAGTGTTTTTTGACCTTGCATGCAGATCAGCCTGTTGCTGGAGACCCATAAAACCGAAATATGACCCTTTTTAATGTATAATAGGGGCTCTTTAATAACCATTAGAGAACTCTTCAGTGAAATTAAACAAGAGCTTCAGTTTTTTGGAGGGCATTGCATCTGTATTTTATGTAGAAATGTCTCACAGGTGTGTGTCTGTATCTGTGTGTGTGTGTGTGTCTGTGTGTGTCTGTGTGTGTCTGTGTGTGTGTAGGTTTGGGGATGGTGACTCCAGTGAATGATCTCAGAGGTTCAGACTCCATCGCTTATGAGAAAGGAGAGAAGCTCCTGCGCTGTAAACTTGCTGCTTTTTACCGTCTGGCAGATCTTTTCGGCTGGTCTCAGCTCATCTACAATCACCTGACTGTAAGTATCTATAAACAACACTTCAGCAGGACATTTTATAAAGCTTCTCCTAAGCTATGGGAGAGCCTGCCGCTATTTATCAGAAGTGCTTCTGTGCTATCTGATTTTTAAATCAAAATTAAAAACACAGCTATTTTCTTGTGCTTTTTAATTGCAAATAATGTATTTGTGTTGCTATTATTATTCCTTTTTCCTTCCCTTCTTTTCTCTTTTTTACATTTTCTACAGCACTTTGGCCAGCTGGGTTGAACTAAATGTGCTCTATAAATAAAGTTGAAGTTTTATACAGTATTTGGGAATTTCAGCTGAACTTCTGTTTCTCTGTAATCTCAGGTCCGGCTGAACTCTGAACAGGAGCGTTTTCTGATTGTCCCTTTTGGGCTCCTGTACAGTGAAGTCACTGCCTCGAGTCTGGTAACCATGCCTTTGTTTTTGTTTATTTATTTATTTCCAGCCTTGTGATTGGTTTTTATAATGTGATTACTGTGAGGACAGATTTTATTTTATTTCTTTATTTATATAATTTATTTTATTATGATTAATTTTATTTCATTTTATTTAATTAAATAATTTATATTTTTAATTTTATTAAATAATTTTATTTAATTTATTAAAATTTTATTATGATTAATTTATTTTATTTCATTATATTTAATTAATTAATTTTATTTTTTATTTTAAATTTAATTATTTGATTTTATTATGTTTAATTAATTTTATTATTTAATAAATTTTATTTTATCATGTTTAATTTGTTATTTTATTATATTTAATTAATATATTTATATATATATTTTTTATTATTATTATTATTTTTTTAATTTATTGTAATTTTGATTTAATTGTAATTTTTAAAGAGAAATTATTCAATGTGTAAGAAATTTCGTCAAAGTAAAGAGCTGAACCTCTCTCATTTGTGTCTACAGTTTGTCAATACTTTGCATTAAATGAGCATAAATAAAAATGGTTTATTTTCGGAGATTAATTTATTTGTAATGTTTATAAATGCGATATTTTATTGCTTTGTGTATATATTTCTTTTTACATTTATTTGTAGTTTTATTCAGACCTATTATTTTTATACATGGACATTTTTATTTTTATTAATTTTTCTTATTTTTATATGTATTTCCTTATAAAGTAATAACATATTAAATGCATTTTTAAATGGATTTCAGTTAATTATTGTTTATTATATTTCTAGTATCAACAAACTTTCCATGCATCAAATAATTTATAATACATTTTTTTTATTAAGTTTAAATAACAATTAAAATATTTTAAAAGGTTTATTTTTTTTGGTAAATATCATCAAATAATTACTTTATTTACTTATTTGCTTATTTAATTAATAAATTTATTAAGCTATTTATTTTTTAGAAATACAAATCAACTAATATTTAACTTCACTTTAAAAAAATCTTTTATATCTTTTACATTTTTTGGGAAGTTTTGATCCGTTTCAGTGGAAAGAGCTTTAAAGTTTCCATTCAGTGTTTGCACCGGTGTGTGTGTGTGTGTGTAAGCATTGCTGTTTATGTGTGCAGGTGAAGATTAATCTGCAGGGGGAAATTGTGGACAGAGGCAGCACTAATCTGGGTGTAAATCAGGCTGGATTCACCCTCCACTCCGCCATCTACGCTGCCCGGCCTGATGTCAAATGCATTGTGCATATTCACACACCCGCTGGCGCTGCGGTACGAGCTGTTTGATGACTTCACGCTTTTACAATTAAACAATTAATTCAGCTTCTTTATCTGTCTGAAACAACTGCAATGGAGTTAAACATCAACATTGAGAAATGTAATGCAATGTGTACAATTAAAAATGTATATGAATGTTTTTTACAATCTATTACAACATTGGATGCAATTGAGTAATCTTATCTCTAAAAATAATGTTTGCATGTGTAATGTTTGCAAATGATGTGTAAACTTATCATTTTACATTTAAAAATGATGATAAAATGCAAAAAAAATGCTTTCACACCAAGACCTGTATTTCGTAACCTAGCGCGTTTGCCCAGTTAGTTAATTTGGCATGTGTGAACAGGGCAATCACGCTCGGATCCGCACCAAAACAATCGCTCCGAGACTGCCTGAATGAGGTGGTCTCGGCTAGATTAAAACGAACTCTGGAGCGGATCGATTGTAGTGAGAAAGCGATATGATCCGAGCCCGGCTATATCACAGTGTTTTATGGATATGTAATAGGCACACAGCTATATGAAGAGAGAATTATGAGTAGGGCAGGAGGTCATTCCAGACATCCCAAGTCTCCCGGAAGTTCCGGGAGTCTCCCGCAAATGCTCAGAGCCCGCAAACGAGTGATAATCTCGCTGAAATCGCGTCTACCTCCAGGTCTTTAAAACACGTTGTGCACCCCTCCCCACCGCATCCCTCCTCGCTCTTTAGACATGACGCGCGCACCCTGTCAAACACCACCAAACCACCCTTGACAGCTGAGCGGGACTCTGCAAAATAAACCGTGAAACTCTGACCAATGTGAGGAGAGTTTACTCACACGTGACTTGTTTTAGCTATTTTGGTCCGATTAGAAACTTTGCCGTGTGATAGCGAACCGCACCAAGAACAAAGAGCAACAATGGAACAATTTTAATTCCTGTTTCGGAACAAATTAATCGATTCACTTGTGTGAAAGCACCCTAAATAGAGGAGGATCTTTAAACTTATGTCAGTTTTAAATTCATGAATAAATGCTTCAATTCTAAAAAATCTTTATTAAAGAAATTATTTTATGGCTTATTGATTACTATTAATTAGTATAAAAAACAATTGATTAGTCTATACAAAATTAATTAATTAATTAATTAAGGATTAATAAAGGGACTAAGCCGAAAATGAATGAATAAATGAATATTTAAAATATTAAATTAATAAATTAAACCATAAAGAAATAAATGTCAAACTGCAAATATATTTGTGCATGGGTTTATTTATTCAGGTTTACTTAAATGAAAGGATACTTGAAATGCACCTCAAAATATAATAAAGACAAAATTAATGCATGAAATCTCAATTGTTGCAATAAAGCCAAGTGCTAACACTTTAGAATAATGGTCCAATAGTTAATGTTAGTTAATGTATTAGTATCAATAATCTTATAAAGCATTTATTAATCATACTTTAAAATGTACTAATGCATAAGTTGTACTTGTTAATGCACTATAACTCAGCATAAACTAATGTTTTTTACCTTAATTACATAAACTAATGTTATCAAAGATTATTAAGTACCATAATAAATGTATCACTAATTGTTTGTTCATGCTAGTAAATACATTAATGGACCATCATTTAAAAGTGTTTACTCAAGATTTAGTTAACTAAAATATGTTTGGTTGAATTTCAGTGTAATTTAAATTAATATTGTATTCATTTTGTTTATACAAAATATTCTAACCTAAAATAAAAAAATACTGTCTCATTAAAATATGAAATATAGCTTTTCCATTGAAGACCATTGTTTATTTATATCATAAGTAATATGTAAAATTATATGTGGGCAAGAACAGTACAACAGGGCTATTCTTGGCTGTTCGGCCGTGAGGTAATTTGTTTTGGCCCTCCAAATAGTGTGACCAAGACATCAAAAATAAATTTAGTTCAGTCGAAAAAACGGCCAACATAGTGTTGAAGTGACGTGCGTCTGTTCAATACAGCATGAGCTGCAGTTGATGGCTGCGCAGAGCGTGAGTCACCTGACATTAAGCAAATGGTGCGAGCAGCCGAAAACATATGGATACTTAATCGTAAAGGCTTCTCAACGCCGCGTTTCTGTTGCACAGAACGAAACGAAACAGTTATGCCACCTGTGTGCTAGTTTAAAGTTCCAAGCTTATACACTGAGGCTAATACACACGCACATTGGATTAACTATAGCAGTGGGCTATTCACATATTGCATCTGTTCCAATGTAAGAATATATGCTAATATGTGCGTGCAATCAGAGTGACGTAGCAGTGTGTGTGTTTATTATAGTTCAAAATAATCATCAAAATAAAATTTTTAATAGTTCTCGTCTAGTTTTTGACGGTAGAAACGTTTTCGTCACAAAAATTATGCCGAAAATCTTTCATCAACGAAATTAACACTGCAACAAGCTTGTTATTTGTTATTTTAAATTTGTTATACAGCTCCATGTTAATCACTGAAATCATTGACCTGCAGGTGTCTGCTATGAAGTGTGGTCTGCTGCCTATTTCACCTGAGGCTCTGTCGCTGGGAGAGGTGGCGTACCATGATTACCATGGTATACTGGTGGACGAGGAGGAGAACGTGCTCATACAGAAGAACCTGGGTCCCAAGAGCAAGGTACCAAACATGAGCGATTCGAGAATTACTGGTATTTTTGGCGTCTCCAAAGATAAAGCGCTGCAAAAAATGCTTTTCTTGCCTCGAGTTGGTCTTGATTCTAGTCCAAATATCTAAAAATTCTTAAATAAAGAAGCATTTTCTGGATGATCATGTCTTGTTTTTAAAAATATTAATGAGTCAAAATGAAGTGAGTTTTTTTCCTTAAAACAATCTTGTTTTAGCTTAGAAATGCGTTGAAATTTGGCCCTGCATGCATTGCTTGACATGAATAAAATGATAATAATATTTCTGTGTTCTCACAGGTGCTGTCTGATATTACACAGATGCTATTGACATATAACTTATTATTTGCATAGGTCATCTTAATAGCAATAACGTCCTTTTATGAGCTGCAATATTAGTTTAATCTTAAGTGAGTGTAAGCTCTGTTGCGACGGTGTACGCGGTGTTACATTTTACATATAGCTGCCACTTGCACGGCTGGCAGCATCCTAACACTTAAATAAAGGATTAAACAGAACCTCTCACACTTAAATTGTGTAGATGTGGCAAATGCTGTTACCTGCAAACTTCGTCACACTGGCTTTACATTGAATGCTTTAGTCAATTTTATAGCAGACTTAAACCCAAAGGAAGTCTTTTATCCACTCTTTGAATCTGGAATGAGTCAAATATATACACAGATTAAAGGGCTTGGCGTGCGTGCGTGTGGCGTGTGAATTAAAATCTTTTGTTTGTGTGTTCAGGTGCTGATTTTGAGGAATCACGGCCTGGTGTCTGTTGGTGAAACTGTGGAAGAGGCTTTTTACTACATTCACAACCTGGTCACAGCCTGTGAGATTCAGGTAATGTGAAACTAATTTAGCCATATAAAGCCTTGAATGAAAATACAATCTTTAGATGATCTAAAAACAAATGCTTTTGTGTTTTTGAGTATGAAATGTGGTGCTAGGTATGGGACGATAACCGTTTTTAAGGTATACCATGGTTTGGAAAAATCAAAGTTTTAAAACCAGCTTTTCTGCTGTACCATTCCTACAGCATATATAAGTTTTTTTTGTGCTTTTTTTGGACAACAGTATCTCCAGCAGAAAATCTCCTCTGTATTTCATGATTTACTTTTTCTCTGTTTATTTACAGTTGTGAATTGTGTTATGGCATGATCTCTGCTCTGTCCACTTTTATTGATGGAAATTTCAACTGTGCATTTAATCAAAGTGACTATTACTAAAGTTGTAGTGGTTTGAAACAATATATTGTATAATAAATAAATATATAGAGAAATAAGTTTGTAAAATAACTGTAAAAAGGACTACTAACCTATTAGCAGGTTTCTGTATCAGAATTTACAACACCAACCCAGACAGTGTATCATCACATCAAACTATGATGTTTTTGAAATGTCAATAAAAGTTCAACTTTTTAACATCAAAAGTTGTTGGAGGAGAGATCAGGGTTCAAATAAATTCAATAAAAAGCATAAAAGATCTAAAAGGACTAAATGATCTTCTCCTTTATTAAAAATGAAAACTTAGAGGCATGTAGTAGAATACAGTTGAGGGCAAAATGATTCGCCTTCCTGTGAATTTTTAATTCTTATTCAAATATTTCCCAAATGGTGTTGAACAGATTCAGGAAATGTTCACAGTATTTCCTCTTATATTTGTTCTCCTGGAGAAAGTCTTATTTGTTTTATTTCGGCTAGAATAAAAGCTGTTTTTATTTGTTCTTAAGCCATTTTAATGTCAATATTATTAGCCTCCTTTAGCAATATTAGTCTTGGATTGTCTACAGAACAAACCACTGTTACACAATGACTTGCCTAATTACCCTAACTTTACTCTAAGTACTCTAGTTAAGCCTTTAAATGTCACTTTAAGCTGAATACTAGTATCTTGAAGAATATCTAGTCTAATATTATTTACTGTCATCATGACAAAGTAAAAATAAATCAGTTATTAGAGATGAGCTATTAAAACTATTATGATTAGAAATGTGCTGAAGAAATCTTCTTTCCATTAAACAGGAATTGGGGGGAAATATACCTATTTCAGGAGGGCTAATAAATCTGACTTCAACTGTATGTGCAACAGATTATGATCATTTAGAGCAGGGGTTCCCAAACCTTTCAGCCTGCGACCCCCAAAATAACAATGCCAGTGAATCGTGACCCCCAATATCCTCTGAGGTTGTTATAAATACAGAAACCTTACATGCAATGGCTCACACACACCAATAGACCCAAGTCTTATCTTTGTTTAATTTTTTTATGTATGTCAGTGCTGTAAATGTGCCAGAAAGTTTAACCTGGTGTTATAAAATCAATCTGCTGCATCTGACGCTATTGCTGTGTCTTTAATATAAAGTAGTTACACCAGGGGTCGCAATCCAATAGAACTAGTAACTATAAGCGACTATAATAACTATATAGTAACTATAAACAACAAATTTTTTTCTCTTCAGTAGGTATTATCACCCCCCAATTCATTGTCACGCGACCCCTCGGGGGGTCCCGACCTCCACTTTAAGAACCACTGATTTAGGCCATACTCACACTATGTACAGTTGCCTTGAACCGGGCCAAAGCACGCTTGTCCCCCCTCCCGTTTCCCCCGACAGCCCGCACTCACAATACATTCGGGCCTGGGTGCACTTACGTCATCGATGACTCGCTGCTCTGTAAGCGCTCTCGCTCAGCACAATAGAGATTTCTTTAGTTATATCGTTTAAGTCATTTAATATGTGGTGACATGCTGTCTAATATTTCACTGAACAGATCAGCCACTTTTGACACTCATAAACAATCATTAAGTCCTCGTGCTGCAGGAATTAGGAGGTTTGCTGAAGGCGCAGCTGACGTGCAGTGAGGGGTTTGTGTCTTTAATAATCTACGACAGTTTGCGTTCATTGAACAGTACGAATGATTAATTAATCCATATCAAACAGTCCCTTTAAAGTCACGTCTTGCTTTCAGTTTCAGGCTCAGGCACGCTTGCACTCACACTGTAAGCGTACCGCGCCTGAGCCCAAGTGAACCGTGCTCAGGCCCACCTCTTCCAACCGGGCCAGGACCGCCCAAGTGAACCGTGCCTGAGCCCTATTCAGAGCACTCACACTTCTCAAACGATCCGAGAAAGGGGCCTGAGCACGGTTCAGATAGCATAGTGTGAGTAAGCCCTTAGAGGCCTTCGTTGATGCAGTAGGTTAATGCTAATGTTTGTTTTCTCTGGTCTGAAATTCCAGGTCCGCACTCTTGCCAGTGCTGGTGGGCCTGATAACCTGGTTATGTTGGACCCAAGCAAGTATAAATCCCGTCCACGCCACCTAGAGCCAGCAGGAGACGGGTCGAGCACTCACCCGAAGTGGCAGATCGGGGAGCAGGAGTTTGAGGCTCTGATGAGGATGCTGGATAATCTGGTATGCCAGGGAGCAAACACTGCTGATGCTTTCTATGAAGCCTGTTTATAATGTATTATGTGTTGATTTGTTTGGTAATTATAGTAAATGCATAAGCAACTTTACACTATATGGACCCTTTTTATAAGACGTGCATTTGCCACTCATCAGCATCTTAAATCCTTGAACATTTTTTATATTTTGTTGTTTTTTTAATTATGAACATGTATTTATGTATAAATGTATTATATTAACTTTGCATCAAATTGCAAATAATGAATAAGCTCTTGTGTAAGGTGTGTGTAATGCAGCGTATATAGGGTCCGGACAGTAAATCTGACATTATTCTCCCTTCTGGTTGCTGTTATCAGTCTCACACAATTATTTTCAGCAAATAGGATCTCCCATTCACTGTGCTCTGAGTTTACCAACTATGACAACTTCTGCTGCTGAGGAGCATACAAATGTGAAAAGACACATGTTTTGCTTATTTATTACTTTTTTGAATCTTCCTGTCTGTCTCTGCAGGGCTACAGGACTGGTTATCCGTACCGTTGCCCAGCGCTGCGTGATAAAACTAAAAAGTACAGTGATGTTGAGATTCCCCCGTCAGCCACGGGATACTCGTACGCAGAGGACAGTGACTCGGGTGCTCGCTCCCCGTTAAAGCACAGTTTTCAGCGGCAGCAGCGGGACAAGACCCGCTGGCTGGCTGCGGGACGGCCCGATGAATCGGCCGAGGATGGGCAGGACGGCAGCGGTAGCCCCAAGGCGAAGACTAAGGTGTGGACGAACATAACACACGATCACGTCAAACCCTTGCTGCAGTCTCTCTCGTCCGGTGTCTGCGTGCCAAGCTGTATTACCAACTGCTTGGTCTGTGCCAACCTTATTGTTCATAGTTTAGAAACGTACTGCTACAGAGCTAGAACGGGCAGCTGGTTAGCACCCCGACGCCTGGGCTAAAAAACCCGTATTCATGTGGTTTTGGGATTTTATGAAATGTTTGAAAATCAAATCAAATCTATCTAGAGAATCATTTCCTTTTGACATCTGATTACAGCGAGGGGAATAAGTGTTGAACACATCACCGTCTTTCTCAAAAGACATATTTCTAAAGGTGCTGTTGACTTGGAATTGTCACCAGATGTTGGTAACAACCAAAGAAATCCATATATGCAAAGAAAACAAAACTAGTTTACAAATGAAGTTCTATGTAATAAACTGAAATGACACCGGGAAAAAGATTTGAACACATGAAGAAAGGGAGGTGTAGTTTAGCAGTGAAAGCCCAGACAGCGGCTGAAATCCCTCAGTAGTTCTTCAGTTCAGTTCCTTAGTGTAAATGAATATCAGCTGCTTCAGTCCAACATCTACATTAGCAGGGGGATGAAGATGAAACCACGGTGGACATTTCAGTAAGACAATCTTCCAAAACACAGTTAAGGAGACTCTCAGATGCTTTCAGAGAAAGAAAATCAAGCTGTAGGCTGGTCCAGCCAATCACCTGATCCGAATCCAATAAAAAATACAAAATAAAGCTCAGATTTGATAGATGAGACTCACAGAAGCATTAAGATTTTGACACTCTGTTGAAGTCTGACACCTGAGCAATGCATGAGACTTCATTCTCCATATGAGAGGCGTCTTTAAGCTGCCGTCAGCAACAAAAAGCCTTTAATATAAAGTATGAAACACATTTCAGTAGTTCAGTGCTTTCTCCTTCTGTCATTTCATTGTTATTACACAGAACTCATGTTTCAGTTTTGTTATGTTTTCATGTTTGTATTGTTCGGGTTTTTACCAAAATCTGCTTCAATTCCATGTCAACAACTCCTTTAGAAATATTATTCCCAGAAAAAACATGATGTGTTCAATACTCCCCCCCCCCCCCCCCCCCCCCCCCCCACTGTGTCTCTCCACTATTTTTCTGTTTAAGGCAAGACACTACAGGTAAACTTTGTAAAAAAAAACTCAACTAAAATATTGGTTAGCAAATTCTACATTAATTATTAATTATACTCAGCATATTTGAGTTCACCCCTCAAATCTCGTAAAATTTATATTTTCTACAGGATGCTTTATAGTATTATGTTTGTGCATATACATTTGATTAGTCAGTACTGCCAAATCTGGAGCTAATCTAACTAAATAACTTATGAAAATGGTAAAAAAATTAGTAGGCTAAATTTCTATGTTAGGGAAAAATAATGAATAATAATTGTAAAAAGTAAAAATTAAAAGATGCAATGCAATTTTTGCAAAATATTTCACATAAATTTAAATGTATTATCTTTCTATTTCTGGAGCTGTCTGGCGACAAAAATATAATTTTAATAAATATATCTGTTTAATAAATCTGTTTTGGTCAAATGCACAAAAATATATTACTTATTTTCACTGAGAAATGGTTGAAATATAGTTGCACTGTATATGCACTAATTTTTATATCCATAGTTTTTCGTTCCCTTGAAATTACGAATTTGAGCTGAATTTTGTATTTCACCTTTTGTCATTTTATAAATCAGAAAATACAGTCAACAGCCAGATGAAGAATAGATGTTTCTGTGTTTTTGGGGAGAAAAATACAGTATGTTGCATAAAATCATATACAGTTAAAGTCAGAATTATTCGCCCCCCTTTGACTTTTTTTCCTTTTTAAATATTTCCCAAATTATGTTTAACAGAGCAAGGAAATTTTCACAGTATGTCTGATAATATTTTTTTCTTCTGGAGAAAGTCTTATTTGTTTTATTTTGGCTAGAATAAAAGCAGTTTTTAATTTTTTCTGAACCATTTTAAGGTCAAAATTATTAGCCCCTTTAAGCAATATATATTTTTCCGATAGTCGACAGAACAAACCATCATTATACAATGACTTGCCTAATTACCCTAACCTGCCTAGTTAACCTAATTAACCTAGTTAAGCCTTTAAATGTCACTTTAAGCTGAATAGAAGTGTCTTGAAGAATATCTAGTTCAATATTATTACTGTCATCATGACATAGATAAAATAAATCAGTTATTAGAGATGAGTTATTAAAACTATTATGATTAGAAATGTATTGAAAAAATCTCTCTGTTAAACAGAAATTGGGGAAAAAATAAACAGCGGGCTAATAATTCTGACTTTAACTGTATATGTATGAAACGCTCAGTAAAAGGTTTCATAGTATAGATATGAATAAAACTATAATAACGTGTATGTTCTAAAACAAGTTAAAATCTAAAATCCATGTATGTTCTACTGAAGTGGAGAAAAACATCTTTATTTAAAATGGCTGTTATTGAAATAGAAATTTGTAGATGCATATAGATAAAGCTCATTAAAATAAACAGTTATGAAAATGAAAATTTACTCACTATTTAATCTCCCTCAAGTGGTTCCAATCCACGTCATCTGTTTAAAACAAAATAAGATATTTTAAAGGAAGCTAAAAACCATTGAGTTCCGTAGTAGGAAATACAAATACTATGGATGTAAATGGTTACCAACATTTTTCTAAATATCTTCTCTTGTGTTCAACAGAAAAAAGAAACTCATAAAGGTTGAAACAATTAAAGGGCCAGTAACTATGTGTTCACACTGAATGCAGCAAGAGCTTCAAAGTAGCCGGAATTCATTCATTTCCAATAGGAGCCGGCGGCGAGCAGCGGCTTCGTTGGTGTGGGCGTCAAGGAGAGTTGAAATCAAGTGAACTTCATGCTAAGGAGCTGTGATGCAGTTCTGCGGCAAGCAGTCAGAATGTAGAAGTCCTCTGCTTGAGAGGATTCTGGAAAACACAGTCCTGTGAACTTTGGTTCAGGGTTTTTGCGGTCGCCAAATTTCGAATTATTTACTGTTTTCTTACAGGGACATACATTTAAAAAAGTAGCTGGTGAGCTACTGATGTGCATTAATGTTATATATTATATACATTTTTTTTCTTAAAAAAAAAAAAGCAGGAATCTCATGCTAACTATAATGACTTTAGAATATTTTAGACATACGGACACGTATTGGACAAGTAGAGACATACCACATGCTACAACTTGATCTTACATAATTAAATTTTATATAAAATATGCCAAATTTTCTCGCTACAAAGCACGTTTTTATGTGGGAATGTAAGTGATTTGCTGATATGCTGCAACGTCTCATTTAAATACGAGATTATTGTAGCAAAGTTTGATGCCCTCATCGCCTAAGCTGTGAAGTTAAACTGCGTTGTCAACAGAGTGAACTTTGCCGCTCCCGTCGCCTTCGGTGTGAACGCACAGTAAAAGATCACTAGGGTTGAGTATCGTTGGGGTTATTTCAATGTTGGTACTAAATCGGTGCTTTTAAAATGGTACCGGTGCCAAAATGGTGCCTGAACCGATGCTTTTGAGCTACAAAATTAGGGTGCATTACTGTAGAAAAATATTTAAAGTCAACAGTATACATCAATTCATATTTTATACATTTAAATTGAATTGCACTAATATATTTTTTTTGATCATTTGTTTGTTTGCATGAATTTTAAGACTTGCATTATGCAATTAACATTACATTATCTTACTACTAATCTGTGGAAAGGCTGTCATCAAAATCCAGGAACACAACTTTTCTAGGGTTGTGGCTTGTGACCGTTTACATAGACATCTAATTATTTGGTGTCCATGTAAACATACTGCGTGAAAGTGCCAGATGATGTTGCAAACTGTTAAAGACGGTGCATTCCTCTGCCTTTGAGATGATTCCATGCTCCCTTCAAATGTTTGATGTGTTTTCCCCCTTTCAGGCAACTTTTGTAAAGCATCTGCTTCACGTTGCTGTGTCAGAATCATTGCTTGTAAAATACAGCCATACTTAAGAATGCTTATTTTAAGCAAATTAGATGAACGCGATCGTGCGTGTTGATAAATCTGAAGGGAGTCACTCAGCGGATGCGCTGTACTGCACGTGTTGCCAACGCCTCACATCACCGACGGTGTCCGCATCTCTCAAAATTGTTTAGAATTAAATGTTTAGAGATGGTGTGACACAAAGCTTATATGTGTGTGCCTTTGATGCTTTTTATATGCTTGTCTCAGCAGCAGTGGCACTAAATTTTAGAGGTGTGAACCTACACTGGTCTCACGGTTCGGTTACGATTGTCATGCCATCGATTCGGTTCAATTCAATATCACGGTGCATTGACGATGCTTTCCATACACAATTTCATATTTTCTTCACAGCACAACAATTCTTGTATTGAAATGTATAAATATATTTATATACTATTTGTAATACGATTTTGTCATTTAATACAAACAGTAAGATATATTTAAACTGTACCTTTATAAAACACGAGCATTTATAGCAAATAAACAAAGATAAATATCCCGCTCGCTCTCTGAGCCTTCTCTTGGTCACTCGCTCAACAGAAGGGGCTGCGATGGGTGCTCTTCACAGAAGAGTGACACTGACAAACTGCAGCAGCGATCACAGTTGATCCATAATAGACGCGGTGGAGAAGACTCTGCAGACATGCGCCTGTGTTTGTATTCAGAAGTATCGCTGTAACAGCCGAGAGGATAGGAAAAGTCACGCCAGCAGGTCAAATGGGCCACAGTGAGAGAGAGAAATAGTTTACTTTCATTCTCTCAATCGCAGTGAAATAGGAGCTTTTGCTGTTAGTGTCAGTGAAAGACTGTCCAGCAAACACACATGCAATGAAATACGTTGAGTAATAATTTAAGTAGTTGGAGTGTTTTAAATACTCTCGATCGCCTCCCTCGCCATAGTAAGCTACCGCGACATAGCGCATATGAGATAAATGAGGTCAGTACATAATAACCGGTTATGATTATTACTGAACCGATACCGAATTGTCCGCGTCTGCATCGCGGTGCACTGAAGAAACAATTCATTTTGACACCCCTACTAAATTTATATGCTGATTCGGTTTGGTGCATACCGGTTACATGGGTACCGTGACCATAATAGCACCGGATTTCAGTACCCAACCCTAATGATGACAGAGTTTTCTTTTTTTTTTTGATGAACTATCCCTTTAAAGGTGTACGTTTTATTCTTTTCAGACTGAAACTTTGCATTAAACTGTTAAGAAAATCCTAAAATCGCCAAAATGACAAGTGCATTAAAAACATCAAAATATATAATATTTTTAATCTGCAGTGTCTTGCTTTAAGGTTCACACTTGGTTTAATTGTTCCAAGCCAGAGTTTGATTGCACCTGCTTAACTTCTTTACTAACCTGTTTCCAATAACCGTCTGGTCTGAGAAAGCATCTTTCTCCATTGCTTCCTCTGATTCCTCAGAATTCTTTCACAGTGAAAAGCTCTTTTTATTCTTCTCTTTCGATTGGTCTGCGGGATGTCAGGGTTCTCTCCGGCTGCTCACTGCATGCTGTGTTGCATGACTGAACAGATGCATTGTGGGGGACCAGGGGTGTGTGGCATGTGTGCAAAGTGGGTGTGGCTAATCCTTTCTGCTGCTACTGGTTTTACTTCCCGTTTCCGTTGTTGTTTTTGTTTATTGCTTTATTTTGCACTGTAATGGAGTCGTTATTTCTTGTAAACGGTTTGTTTATAACGTTTAGCCTCAGAGAAGCTTTAAAGACGGCCGTTTGTGTGGCTAATGTGCTTATTATGCACTTAGATGCTGCCATTAAGACAGCTGAAATACTTTAGAGGACTTATCGTATTATAGCGTGAGCTTTGTAAATTCTTTTTCGTTTAGGGAGAAAGTGCTCTTTAGGTAAAAGCTTCTCTGAAGTCAGAAGAATTTGAAAGCTGTAGAGTGAATTTAATCCACAAAAAAAAAAAAAAAAAATA
>CAIGQZ010014538.1:2634608-2649602 GCA_903798205.1 Danio tinwini
TATATATATATATATATATATATATTTTTTTTTTTTTTTTTTCATAGGGAACATAAAACATATTAGGACACTTAATTTTGTATTGCAACATTGTTTTTTATGACAAGCCTCATTTGTTTGCAGGCTACAAAAAATTAGCTATAGAGTGAATTGATGGGTGAATCTTTCTATAAATGGATATATTTCATCCACAAACATATGACAGGAAGTATTATTATTATTTTTGCATGGGAAACATAAAACATACATTAGGGCACTTTTTGTATTGCAACATTGTTTTTTTATGACAATTAAGTCCTTTTTTTTTTTTTTTTTGCAGGTTACTAGAAATTTGCTATAGAATTAATTGATGGGAAACTTTTACTATAATTATATTTCATCCACAAAAACATATAACAGGAAATATTATTTTTATTATTATTATTTTGCATAGGGAACCTAAAACTTATATTAGGGCACTTCATTTTGTATTGCAACATAGTTTTTTTGTGACAATTAAGCCTCATATGTTTGCAGGCTACTAGAATTTAGGCAAATGTGCTGCTTAATTGGTTTCAACATAAGATTTAATACATAAGACATGTTTTTGAAAACAATCTTCATTTTCTTCATGCAGAAAGTGTTCTTGATTTTGAAAGCATTTGGATCAACACTGTACAAATTAGGGTTATACAATATATCAAAAAAGATCATTAACACTATAATTGAATATGCAATATCATTATCGCAGAGAGGTATTGCTTTTTTAGTAAAAAAAGAAAAGAAATGAAATGTAACCATTTTATTGGATAGAATAAAGAAGAGTTGGGACAGGAATGTGTAGGGAGCAGAGATAGGTGAATAATCCGAAAATGACCTTGAGCCGGGACTCGAATTTGGGTCTCCGTGAGCACCTCATGTATATTTAATTTCAGTTCAAAGCCAGGGATTTATGTGTTGCATGTATGCTTGGGTTATCAAAATTTAACCAATCTGATGGGGCCTTACTATCTTTATCCCCGCCTCCCCAGTAGGTGCTGTTCTGCAATTGGCTAAAAAAAAACACAAAAATGACAACAGCCAATTAGAGTTAGATTATCTGCAGAGGATTTTAATCATTCATAGAGTTTTAAATTCTAATTGATTAAAACTTTACTTTTGGGGGGGGACCTGAATTAAATTTATTAGATCAGAAAAATATCTATTACCTGTTTATTTTAGAAAGATCATAGCATGAATCATTTAAAAAATACATCTAATGAAAATAGCATTTCTCTTGGAAAAAGCTGAATATCTATAGGAATTGCAAGAAATATGATTACAATACTCAACAAAAAATATTGCATATTTTCAAAGTATACTGCAGCCCAAAATCAAAATCAAAAACCTGTTGAAAATGTCTCCTAAATTAGTGGATTTTTTCTCTCTACTTGGGTTTTAATTGATTGATTGGATCATTAAGGATTGATTTTTCAGATTTTTGAAAAGGGAATTTACTGTAATTTCTTATTTTGTTGCATTTTAATATTCTAGATGTATTTTTAAGGTTGGACATGACAACTGATATTTCAGTTTTTTCACTTTCAGTTGGACGTAGGGGCTACAAATGAAAGTGCTTCCAATTTAATAATAAAATCTAATTAAGTCAGCATTAGGCATCTAATTATGTCATGAATTAGAGCTTTTTTTGTTTCTCTACTTGGGTTTTAATTGATTGTTAGATCATTAATGATTGATTGGGTTTCAGATTTTTAAATTGACTATTTTCTTATTTTACTGCATTTTAATATTTTTAGATGTTTTACAAAAATGTAAATATTTCATTTGTAAGATCAGATATGACTCAATTTTTAGGGTTCCCCTCATGTCCTTAAAAAGTCTTAATGTCTTAAATTAAAATCCAGCAAATTAAGGTCTTAAATTGTCTTAAATTCACCGTAAAGTTGCTGTAGGTATTACATTTTCAGCTGGTGTGCTTAATGACAATAGGGAAACACAGTGGTCCACCGTAAAAGATCCAATAAATTATCAGTTTAGTATGTGTGGAACAGGAGTGAAATGACAGTCTCCGTGATTTATTAGCTTATTACGGTAGGTCAGTTACAGACGCTGATGTCGCTCTGCACCTGCGTGCTGCAATTACACAGTTGTTGAGGCGAGGTGACTATGGAGCTCAAAGCCATCAAGTCGCACATGAAAGGAGAAAAGCACCAGCGGTACGTTGCAGCAGCTAGTCATATCGTGTTCAGGTTAATCCTTGCATTGTTTGCAGCTCGACCTAAGGATGTTACTAGTTCAGACTCCACCTCACAGTCGGCTATAACAAGTTTTATTTCATTGCCAGACACCCAAAAGTTAGAGATACTGTGGGTTCTCCATACCAGGGGTTTTTAAAGTTATATATCAAAAGTATATATATACAGAGTTTACACATTGCACATAATTGATACCAAATGGAAAACTTTCACGTTTTGATTTCCATTGTAGGAGGCAATAAATTGAGAAACCTATTCCAAAGGAATTATGAAATTTCTGGCTCTTAAATTATATTTGTTGAGGTCTAAAAGTCTTAAAAAGCTTTAAATTTTACTTTTAAAATGGTGCAAGAACCCTGTATTTAGTTTTTTCAGTTTCAGTTGGATGTAGGGGTTGGAAATGAAGGTGCTTCCAATTTAGTAATACAGTGAAATCAAGTCAGCATTAGACAAATAGCAAGTTTACAAAACCAAAATCCTTTACGTTGGTTGAAAACGATGTTGTTTTATAAATTAGTGTTTTGTTATTTTTTTCTCTACTTGGGTTTTAATTTGTTTGATTTTTAATGATTGATTTAGTTTCAGATTACCATAATATTCTAGATGTATTACAAATATGTAAATATAAAATATTTAAGATCAGACATGACTTATATTTCAGTTTTTTCACTTTCAGCTGGATGTAGAGGATGCAAATGAAGGCGCTTCAAATTTAATTATAAAATCAAATTAAGTCAGCATTAGCATTAAGACGAATATTAAGTTTATTTTCTGGCAGAAAAGTCTCGGCTGCTTGTATCCCTGGAGTTGTGGCTTGTAGTTTGATGACTCCACGTTCTTCCCTTAAACCGCTTCAAAACATTTGTGTTGGCTTTTTAATTTCCCTTTTCTACTTTTAAGTTTACTTTCTCTCCTTTCTACACTGGGTTTACTTTTCCTCCCGACTCTTCCCAAGCATGAGTTGACTTTTAACTTTCAAAATCACCCCAAAAAACCAAACAAACACACAAAAAGCATTGGTTCATGAGTGGTTGTTAACTCTCCGAACGATTGTCTCTAGTTGGGGGAGAGCGTGTTGTGTTTTGAGGCTCTAAACGTGATCAGTGAGTATTTCATTTTTACGTGTTCATCCCATGTGCGTTTCTCCCATACGGAAACCCCTTCCTCATGACTACTGCTCAAAGCATTGATCTCATTCTGATTAAAGCAAGTAACTCATTGGCTACTCATGCTGTACAGGCCAAACGCTAACTATTTTTTGCTTCAGAAGTATTAAGTAGTCGCTCTTCATCCTTATTTTGAAACCTACAAATCCATTAATTCCATGTATCAGAGCTTTTATTGTTGATCTTTGAACGATTAAAGCTGAAACTTCACGAGTTGAAGTTGATCTTGTAGGGTTTAGGAAAAGTTGGGCGTAATTTTGTCCATCACGGAGTGTGTGAGTGAGTGGGAGAGATTGTGTAGTGTGTGTGTGTGTCTGAGAAAGAGAATATACAGTGTGTACAAAGTATTCAGACCCCCTTAAATGTTTCACTCTTTGTTATATTGTAGCCATTTGCTAAAATCATTCATTTTTTCTTCCTCATGAATGTCCACACAGCAGCACATATTGACAGAAAAACACTGAACTTGACATTTTTGCAGATTTATTAAAGAAGAAAAGCTAAAATATCACATGGTGCTAAGTATTCAGAGCATTTGCCCAGTATTTAGTAGAAGCCCTCTTTTGATCTAACACAGCAGTGAGTCTTTTAGGGAAAGATGCAACAAGTTTTTAACACCTGGATTTGGGGATCCTCTGCTATTCCTTCTTGCAGATCCTTTCCAGTTCTGTCAGGTTGGATGGTAAACGTTATTGGACTGCCATTTTTAGCTCTCACCAGAGATGCTCAATTGAGGTTTAAGTCAGGGCTCTGGCTGGGCCATTCAAAAACAGTCACGGAGTTGTTGTGAATCCACTTCTTCGTTTTTTTTTAGCTTAGTCTTGTTGAAAGGTAAACCTTCAGCCCAGTCTGAGGTCCTGAGCACTCCAGAGAAGGTATTGGTCTAGGTTCTTCCCTTGATTGCAACCAGTCATCCTTAGGGATGCAACTATTAACCGGTTTCACTATTAACCACTCTTTAATTTGTCCCGGTTAATTAATCGTAAAGGCTTCTCAACACCGCGTTTCTGCACAGAACAAAACTTTAGCAACCAAATAAAGGTATGCCAACTGTGCACTAGTTTGTACACCGAGACTAATAACCACACACACTGGATTAACTATGAATAAGGCTATTAACTAAGGCAAGCTTGTGTAAATTGGTTATTTCTAATGGAGGGACGTGCACGCGACGCAACATGCTCACGCTTTTCAGCTGCACCTAGTTGAGATGACAGGGAGACGTGTGACTGCGAGAACTGCAAACGGCTGAAGTTTGGGGAAGAAGCAATGAAAAGTACACAGGTTTGCAAACCCATTTAAAGTTACAAATAATGGCGCCGATGAGAGCATGTTAATCTGAGAGAATGTTAATCCGCCAGCTGAGCTCAATCGAGTGATTTCGGAAAGTGCTGGAAAACTCGGAGTGGATCAGCTGTTTAATGGCCTGAGTCTCGATGCATTGCATTCACTGCATGTTCAGCGCAAATGGACACTAAATAGTATATACCTATAAAAGCAATAGTGCAAAATGCATATTTCTAACTGCAATGCTTCATTTTTGCTTGATGCAAACCAAACATTTATTTTTCAGTGTAACAGTTGGACTTTTTATAGCAGGAAACTCACATTTAAGCACATTCAAGGCAGCATGATCATGAGAAATGTAATACATTGTTAGTATTAGTGTCATAATAGTCATCATTAATATTTAATAAATATTAGACATTCATTTTGGAATTATTGCACAAATATCAATAAGTCATAATATAATTAGTTACTTTGTTTTTTGCTAGTCCTGACTGATGTTGTTTTCAAATACAATAAATCTGTTAATATACAATATGCAGGGGTGCTCATTCATTTTTGGTGGGTGCTCCTACATTTTTTTCTGGTGCTCCTAAATGTTTGAAGTTGGGAGCACCAGGGCTACCAAGTAAAAAAGTTAATTTTGATCCTTGCATTAGACAAATACTATTTCTTTATTCTCATTTTTTTTTATTTATTAATTGTTCTGTCATTTATTTACGGCGTAAAAATTATTTGTTTAAATATCAAAAATGTCACTTATTTTTAAGCACAAAGAGAAAAACTATTGTTTGTTTTTAATATTAGTATGTGCTGTATTATTTGGTTACTGAGCAGCAATAAACAACTTTTTGTAGGAGTTTTCATGTGATTTTTCTAAACTAGTCCTGTTTTGAAATTAATAAATGCATAATAATTATAACCATGAAACCGTGATTATTCCTCAGACTGTAATCGTACAACCAAAATCTATAATCGTTGCATCCCTAGTCATCCTGTCCCTGCAGCTGAAAAACACCCCATAGCATGATGTTGCCACCACCATGCTTCACTGTTGGGATTGTATTAGACAGGTGATGAGCAGTGCCTGGTTCTCTCCACACATACCGCTTAGAAGTAAGGCCAAAAAGTTCTAACTTGGTCTCATCAGACCAGAGAATCTGATTTCTCACCATCATTCAGGTGTTTTTTTAGCAAACTCCACTGAGGAGAGGCTTCTGTCGGGCCACTCTGCCATAAAGCCCCAACTGGTGGAGGGCCGCAGTGATGGTTGACTTTCTACAACTTTCTCCCATCTCCTGACTGCACCTCTGGAGCTCAGCCACAGTGATCTTTGGGTTCTTCTTTACCTCTCACCAAGGCTCTTTTCCCCTGATAGCTCAGTTTGGCTGGACGGCCAGCTCTAAGAAGGGTTTTGGTTAGGGATGACTGACGTGAAACTGACATTTTGACACAGTTTTGAGATCCGGAAGTGCAAGTGTTTTGAAATACTGCACCGAAACATGATCTGAAACACCCAGGTCACGTGACTAAAGGATTTAGAAACACCAGGTCACTTGACTAAAGTGATTCAAAGCATCGGTCATTTCAGAAGCGTTTCAAGACCTGGCGAATCTCTTTGACTGACAGGGTCAGACATAAAAACCTCTATCTCATGTAGCCTAGTAGACCGTGCATGTGCACAGAGTAATTGTGCTTCAAAGGTCCAGAGTTTGAATCCCGATTTGTGCATATACTCTGAAATAATGACTTCAAGTATTCTTATTTATTCACAAAGTGTTCGTTCGGATGTCAGACCAATGTTAAAACAAAGCACATTACAAGAACAGAGCATTTAAGAATGAATGTCTATATAGCTGTATGTTATACCCTGGATTTGAACCCATTATCTCTGCGTGCTAGTCTGGAACTCTCAGTGCTTCACTAAATCACTTGAGACTTTAACTGTACAACATGGGCTATACCTCAGTTTGCTGAACTGTTTCTTTACTGAAGCTGTTCCAGAGCAATACCTGAAAAAATGACCACTAGGTGTCACTGTAGAGACGCTGTTTTGAAGCTTCAAATTATTTGCTTTGACTTTGCCTCGCTTTGCCCACCACTAGTTCTAATCGTCCCAAACGTCATCCATTTAAGTGCTCTTAGGAACCTTCAGTGCAGCAGAAATGTTTCTGTAACCTTGGCCAGATCTCTGCCTTGCCACAATTGTGTCTCTGAGCTCTTCAGGCAGTTCCTCTGACCTCATGATTCTCATCTGCTCTGACATGCACTGTGAGCTGTGAGGTCTTCTATAGACATGTGTGTGGCTCTCCTGATCAAGTCTAATCAGTATAATCAAACACAGCTGGACTCAAAATGAAGGTGTAGAAGCATCTCAGGGATGATCAGGAGAGGTGGACAGCAGCTGAGTTAAAGATACGAGTGTCACAGAAAAGGGTCTGAATACTGAGGATCATGTGATATTTCAGTTTTTCTTCTTTAATAAATCTGCAACACTTCTGTGGTTGTCATTATGTGCTGCTGTGTGGACATTCATGAGGGAAATGAACTAAATGGCTGCAATACAACAAAGAGTGAAACATTTAAGGGGGTCTGAATACTTTCCGTACACATTGTTAGTGTATTGTGTGTGTGTGTGAGACCATGTGTGATTATTTTTGTGTGTAAGAGAGAATACATTGGTTTGTGTGTGTTAGAGAGAGAGAGTTTGTTTGTGTGTGTGTGTGTGTGTGTGTGTGTGTGTGTGTGTGTGTGTGTGTGTGTGTGTGTGTGTGTGTGTGTGTCACACTAGCTAAAGGTGTTTTCTGGCTGTTCACTCACTGCTAAACACAGAAGCAGCTTCTGCCTCTCCACTCCACCTCACACCTGCCTCCTCGTGGTCTGTCATCCTCTTTAATCCTCTGTTTTTCTCTGTCTGTGCTCTTTTCTTTAGCTTTTTCTGTCCTTACTCTACGTCCAGCAGCAGTATCAATGATGATGAGTGTGCTGATGCTTAATTACATTCTGGAGATGCATTTATAGTCTTGATTTTATTGTTGTAACTGTCAACAAATGCAGATTGTAAGCTGTTTCATTTAATTTATTTATGTATTATTATGATTTTTTATGTATGTTTTATTTTATTTATATATTTATTAAATTGTAAATATTATATTTTAATTATTTTTTTAAGTCTTTTGGTTTTGATTTTATAATATATATTTTTTATTTTATTATTTTTTATTTATTTTAATTTTAAACATAATATTTTAATAAATTTGTATAATAAATTTGGTTTTGATTTTATAATGTATTTTATTTTAATATTGTTTTTTGATTCATTTAATTGTAAATATTATATATTTTTAAGTTTGTTTTTATACGAAGTTTGGTTTGATTTTATTTTATACTATATTTTTTATTTAATTAAATTTTTTTATTTATTTAATTGTAAACATTATATTTTAATTATTTTTAAAGATAATTTTTTTTCATTTATTCATTTATTTTTATTGAATTTTTTTTTTATTAAAATTGTATTTGAATATTTTTGGTTAAGTTTGGTATTTTTTTATATGCTATTTTTTGTTTATTATTATTTTTATTTAATTGTAAATATTATATTTAAATTATTTTGTTAGAAGGTTTGTTTTCATTTTATTTTGTATTATATTTTTCATTTATTTTTATTACTTTTAATTTTAAATATTACAGTATATTTGAAAAGAAATGATAAGACCTTTGGTTTTGATTTTATATTATATTTATTTTTTATTTTATCTTTTTATTTATATATTTTTTTACTTTAAATATATTTTTATAGGAAGTTTGGTTTTGTCTTGATTTTATTTTATATTATTTTTTATTTATATTATTTTAAATGTTATATTATGTTGCAATACATTTTTGGCTGATTCATAATTTTTGTGCAAAGAATCTTTTTAGAATTTAGTTTCAGGTTATTAATTCTTCTGCATTGTTATGATGCACAAAGTTAGAAATTTCTTTAAAGCAAATTGAGCATCATCATTGGTTCATTGCTCAGTGGACCAATATAAATGACAAATTATGTTCTGATTTATTTTGTATAATTTGAGAGGCATGACTTCCTCCTTTCTTTTTTAAAAAAATATTAAGTTTGTGTTTAAGTTTCTATTTTTGTTTTATGTTTCGGTTTATTTGAATGCCTTTGCTTTGATAATTTCAGTGGACTAAGGAGGAAAGTCTGCGACAGGCTGCTGTGGCTAATCAGTTTGTCCCGCTGAACACCAACCCAAAAGAAGTCCAAGAGATGCGCAACAAGGTCTGAAATTTTATTTTTCCTGTCTATTAAATAAAATAGTTTTCTTAAAAACAGTATTAGGGAAAGTTACTCTTAAATAATGCATTACAATCTCGCATTACTTCTTAAAAAAGAAACTAAATGTTCCTTAGTTGCTTTATGAATTAAGCAGAGCATTACATTACACTGGACATTATTTTAAAACAAATATAGTTTAAAAAATATAGTTGTACATAAATATAACTACATGCACTTACCTGACACTTTATAAGGTACACCTGTCCAACTGCTCATTAAGCAAAATCTCTGTGTAATATTTCCAATACCTTGTTTAATCTATGCCATAAAGCATTAAGACAGTTCTACAGGCAAAAGGGGGTCCAACCCAGTAATAGTAAGGCGTACCCAATAAAGTGGCCAGTGAGTGTAGCTTGTCACATATGTTTTGATATGCTGTAATAAATATGAATTTCTTATTTACCATATGTATTGACATTACATTAAACATTAAGTCATAAATATTGTCCAGAAAGTTTTAGAAATATCATGGAAAAGTCTTGGAATTTTAGTGTTTATACAAAGAAATATGTATGAACCCTGCAAAGCGAATTGCCCCAAGGGGATTAATAAAGCTTTAAACTAACTTATTATATAGCTGTTTTCATATTCTCATGCTAACGGTGAGTCTGCCTTTTCTCAGATCCGTGAGCAGAATCTGCAGGATAAAAAGACGGCAGGTCCACAGTCTCAGGTGCTCACAGGTGCTGTTGTTGACCGTTCATTTGTGCAGGTGAGTGTCTTAATTAAACCCCACAAACTTTCTTCCTGACATTATTCCAGCGTTTAACTGTGCAATTGTGTCTTTTGACCCCAGAGAGTGACTATATGGCACGTAAGTAAACCACACTCACAATAAGCGAGCAAGAGCTATGTTTATTTTTGTTTGTTTTGATTAATTTGCAGTGCCATGTTTGCCCCTTTTTTGTTTGGTTTGGATTGGTTGCATTGACTGTAACAGAAACTATACAGTATGATACTGTGGTAAAGTAAATAAAACACGTGCAATAATATTAGCATTTTAATAATATCCTTTAACTGCATAATTTAATTTTATTAGTTTAGCTCTTATGTTGTTTGTTGTTTCGTATTTTACCACAACACGTATTTAGAATCATCCTTCTGGACAAATTTTATAGTCAATTCTTAAACATTCAAAGAAAAAAGATAGATGGGTGGATAGGTAGATAGAGATACTGTCAATACAATTGAGATACAAAATAATAGATATTCTAGGATACGATATGATACGATACAATACAACACAATAAATACGATACAATGCAATATCATAGATATGATACGGTAGATATTCTGGGATACGATAGATACGTTTAGATAGGTATGATGTTATATGGTACATATGCTAGGATACATTACGATAGATACAATACAATACTAAATTATAGATACGATACAATGCGATACCATAAATATAATAGATATGATACGGTAGATATGCTAGGATACAGTATGGTAGATTGATATGATATGATATGATGACCATTGATATGATATGTTAGATATGCTAGTATATAACAAAATTGATACGATAGATGCGATACAATAAGACATGATAGGTACGACATGCTTGATATGATGCAATGCGATACGCTAGATATGATATGGTAGATATGCAAGGATACAATATGATATATATTATAAAATACGATATTATAGATATGCTAGGATATGATATGATAAGATAGATACGATGCGATACAATATGACATGACCACAATAGTTATGATATGAGACGGTAGATATGATACGATATACAGCGATACCATAAATATGAAACGGTAGATATGCTAGGATACGATAAGATAGATACGATAGATGCAGTACAATACAACGCAATAGATATGAAACAATTCAATACAACACGACACAATAGATATGATATAATGTGATATCCTAGCATATCTACCATATTGCATTGTATCGTATCTATCATATCACGTCCTAGCATGTCTATGGTATGATAAGATAGATACAATATGATAGATGTGATAAAATACATCACGATAGATACCATACAATATGACGCGATAGACATGACACAACAGATACGATGCGATAGATACATTACAATGTGATACCATAGATATGATATGGTAGACATGCTAGGATATGATAAGATAGATAAGATACATTAGATGCGATACAATACGGCACGATAGATACAATATGAAAAATTATACAATTTAATACCAGATATTATAGATGCAATAAGGTAGACATGCTAGGATACAGTACGATTGATATGATACAATACGACACGATAGATATGACACAATACGATACGATAGATATAATATATTAGATATGCTAGGATATGATACGATAGATGCAATACAATACGATGCGATCGATACGATACAATACGACATGTTAGATATGATATGACACAATAGATAGGGTACAATGCGATACCATAGATATGATACGGTAGATATGCTAGGATACGATACAATACAACATGATACGATAGATACAATACAATGCGATATCCTAGCATAGTTACCATATCATATTTATGGTATCACGTTGTGTGGTATCAATCGTATCATGTTGTATCTTTCATGTTGTATTGTATCTTATCTATCATATTGTATCTATCGTGTCATATCATAGCATATCTACTGTATCATATCTATGGTATGATGAGATGTATACGATACAATAGATGCAATACAATACGACACGATAGAAATGATACAATACGATATGATTGATATGACATGATACATACGATACGATCGGTACAATACAATGTAATACAATAGATATGATATGGTAGATATACTAAGATATGATAAGTTAGAGACTTTGCATGTCCTCGTGTTGGCGTGGGTTTCCTCTGGTTTCCCCCACAAGTCCAAAGACATGTGGTATAGGTGAATTGGGTAAGCTAAATTGTTCATAGTGTATGTGTATAAATGTGTGTATGGGTGTTTCCCAGTAATGGGTTGCAGCTGGAAGGGCATCCGCTACGCAAAACATATGCTGGATAAGTTGGCAGTTCATTCTGCTGTGGCGACCCCAGATTAATAAAGGGACTAAGCTGAAAATAAAATAAAAGAATGAATGAATAAGATAGGTACGACATGATGGATGTGATGCGATGATTGATACGATACAGCGCAATACCATAGGTATGATATGGTAGATCTGCCAGGATATGATAAGATAGGTACGTTACGATATGATGCAATGCAGTACCATAGATATGATAGATACTATATAGATGGATGGATGGATGGATGGATAGATAGATAGATAGATAGATAGATAGATAGATAGATAGATAGATAGATAGATAGATAGATAGATAGATAGATAGATAGATAGATAGATAGATAGATAGATAGATAGATAGATAGATAGATGAGAGACACACATAAATTTGCCTTCATGTCTAACAAACTTTAAATACACTCATGTCTTTGTATAAGATATAAATATATGTGCACAAATTAATAGTACAATGATTCATGTTATATATTTACTAAAAAGCATAATATTACAATATTTACAATTTTATTACAATATACAAAATTAAATTAGTCTACATTGACCAAAAACCTACTTCAAAGCAGGGCTTAAAAATGGAAAAAAAATCTAATCGGTTTACTCTGAGCAGAACTGATATTTTTTTCGTTTCTATTTTTGCATTTTGTAATAAAAAATATTCCGAAAACGGTTTTCTAGAAAAAAAAACGGTTAGGGCGTTATTTTATTACAAAGTATTGCAGGGCTCTAGAGTGCCCTGATTTCTTAATGGTGCAACTATTCTATTCGAATAGTTGCTATTCTAGTCGAAAATTCTATTCGAGGCAGGGCCGCCTGGACATTTCCAGGTGGCCTGACGGTCAATCTAGCCTGCCGCAACCAACACTGTCCCTGCTAGAGCAACAACAGCCCCACAGCCAGCCAGCTTCGCTCATGTTGTCAATGGTGCGGCATAGCCCATTTTAGTTATTTAGCGTAATATATAGTTATTTCGTTTAATTAGTGTACTTTATAAATATATATATTATTTCGTGCTTATATATAAATATAAAATTAATATAATATAAATATAAAATTGTATACAATGCAATGCGTGGTGCACCTAAGAAAAAAAGGCACGCCAAGGCAAAACGTTATTAGAGCCCTGTATTGGATGGATTAATTGATAGATTGTGTGTGCATTTTAATAACATTGACACTACTTTTACGTTTGATTAAACTAGGGATGCTAACGATTACGTACTCGGTCGATATATTGTCGGTAGGCCTAAGCCCAAACCGATAGACCTTATCGATTAGAGCGTTATTTTATTACAAAGTATTGCAGGGCTCTAGAGTGCCCTGATTTCTTAATGGTGCAACTAAAAATTCTATTCGAGGCAGGGCCGGCTCTCCATTGGGAGCACCGGGACATTTCCAGGTGGCCTGGCGGTCAATCTAGCCTGCCGCAACTAACACTGTCCCCGCTAGAGCAACAACAGCCCCACAGCCAGCCAGCTTCACTCATGTTTTCACGCGCGTGTCAAGCTGTTGTTCGCGTCCCCGCAGCTGTCTGTCTCTCCCGCGTGAGCTGCGAGACAGGCGCGCGACAGAGAAAGAGCGAAGCTGAGGTGTGTGTCACTTTGGCCCGGTAGAAAATGCGTTCCCAGTCCGCCCCTGATTCGA
Source organism: Danio tinwini (assembly GCA_903798205.1). Taxonomy (NCBI): domain Eukaryota; kingdom Metazoa; phylum Chordata; class Actinopteri; order Cypriniformes; family Danionidae; genus Danio; species Danio tinwini. The sequence continues at coordinate 2,648,294 of CAIGQZ010014538.1, forward strand.
GGGGTAAAATTAAATAAATTTTCGATAAGTATCGTTAAAGAAACATTTCTAATATGAACTTGCTTTTGCTTTGCGCACTTATGCGCGCTCTCCCTCACCAGCATCAGCTGACACACGCTTAAAGGCGCTACACACACAGCCACACTTTTCGTATATTTTTATCAAACGAAAAATGCAATATCGTTTAGGCAACACTACTTCTACACAACATTGGCTCTGATTGCGTTTTTACAGATATCCTACAGATCAGTGGCGCCTGTAGCCGTACATGCTATACGCTGCTGAAAAACTGTTTTTTCTGCTGCGCATCCAATAACGACATGCTTAATTATCGATGTCCACAATTCACAACATATCCATGAAAGACGAACTTGCAGACTCTTTGAACAACGAGGAAATAATTGCACTTTTGAATTCAAAGCCCAAATGGCTTGATTTGTAATGTAATGCCGGCTATAGGCCTACCACCTGAAGGACGGTTATGGCGTGTTGTAATCGGCTGTCACCGGAGAAAATCAAATGTTTCTTGAATTTTTTGGACTTTTGTTTGAAAGCTTTAGTGGCACTGTATCTGTCTAAGGTACTGTTGTTTGATTTAAATTATAGCCTATATATGCGCCAATAAACAAGTCAAAGGAATGAATGAATAAATAAAATAAATTAGATTCTTAAATGTCGATATTGATTTGTCTATAGCTTTAATTATGAAGACAATAAAATATTAAAAATAACAAAAATAAAATGATAAAAATACAAAGATAAACAGAGCAGCATTTTGCTAAATAAAATGGTCCTTTATATGCTTTATATCCTGCAATGTTGCTTCATATTCGTTTTTATTTCACTTGAGGCATTATTTAATGTTTGAATGCTGAAAGAAATAACAGCCATTGTTTAAAGGGTTATTTTACCATCAAAATGGAGCATATTTTGTATCATTATCAACTTTTGATATAAAACCACGGTATTATTTAATTTATTGTTAAAAATGAAATAATTTAAGTGCTATATTTTTTATTAGTGAAAGTGTCCGTTCACTTTTGACAAGGCCCGTCAAAATATATATATTTCTGCCACTATAATACAAATACACTATTATTGTTGCATCATCATTGTTTATTTTTCTGTTATGTATGGGGATTTGAAATATATTTATTTCCCTTCCAATCATTTTCAATCTTCACGTTACATTTTAGTTATTTTTCTTCGGTTTCGGAAGAGAGCTGCAGCTGCTTCAGTAATGAAAGACACAGTTGGTGGACACACACACACACACACACACACACACACACACACACACACACACACA
>CAIGQZ010014538.1:2669801-2684085 GCA_903798205.1 Danio tinwini
GTGTGTGTGTGTGTGTGTGTGTGTGTGTGTGTGTGTGTGTGTGTGTGTTCTTTATGGTTTCTGTTCACTTTTAATTTAACCCGGTGGCTGTGATTGACCTGCATAGACATTCTCTCTCTACTTGTGCTTTTTCTTCTGTGGCCGCGTCACACACTCAGGAGATGGAAATGCTAAAGAGTACCTGTTACCATAGTAAGTACCATAGTGAGTTTCTGACCCGCCGCACGGCTTCATCCGCTAATCATCATTGTTTTTATCCGCCCTCTGGCGCTGATCTGCAATCAGTGTTGGTGAGGATGATCAGCAACGCTCCAGATCACAGAAGCAAAAATCATTACAAGTCATGACTGGAAATATCTGATTTAACTTCTAGTTTCTTATTCTTCTAATTTAAGTTGATTTTAATCTGTTAGACTGTGAGCTTATTGTGTTTTTTTATATAATTTTATATATATTTTATATTTATTCAAATTTAATTATAAGATATTTTATAACATTAGGTTATAATATTAGTAAACATTTTATTGAAATTAAAATTTAATTAGATGTTTTTATAGTTTGTTTATTAAAATTCAACTAAAAGATGTAATTTTATAACAATATAATAGTAAATTATCTTTTTTATGTTGTATTTAAAAATGTAATTTTATGTATTTTGTCTTCATTTTATTTGATTAATTTTTATTGTTTTATTTCTTTATATTTATTCAGATTCAATCATAAGATATAATTTTTAACACTATAATGTTATAACAATAAAGTATTTTAATTGCAATTAAATTTAATGATTATAATTAAGATATACTTTTATAACATTAGGTTATAATGTTAGTAAAAATTGTATTGGAGTTAAATTTAATAAGAATTTTTTTGACATTTATATTTATTCAATTTTATTCATGTAGTTTAATAACAATACATTAATGGTTAATAACTTTTTTAATCTTTGTATTTAAATGTAATTTTATTTATTTTCATGTTCATTATTTGATTTAAATTATTATTTAGTTTATTTTATTTCAGATTCAATTATAAGATATTTTATAACAATATAATGCTATAATATTAAAGTAAAATTATAACAATTTCATTTAATGTTTAGAATAGATTTTTTGTTCATAGTTTATATTTATTACATTTCAATTAAAATATGTCATTATATTTTGTATTTATTTGTAATTTTATTTAATTTTGTTTTAGTTAAATTTGATTTTAAATTCATATTTATTATTTGTTTTAATTTAATTTAAATATTAAATTTTATTAGTATATTTTATTGCAATTAAATTCAATGCTTTTTCTTTATAGTTTATATTCATTACAATTCAATTAATGTCATTTTACAAAAAATAATAAAATATTAAAGTATAATTTTTATTGCCTTTTTTTTCCCTCATAACATGTTTTCTATTATAATTTGACTGGATGAAATAAAAAAATAACATTAGCAGGTTATTTGATGCATTATTAATTCTATAATTCTGGTTTAATGATTAGAATTTTTCTTTATAGTTATACTTATTACAATTCTATTAAAAGATCCCGTTCAAAATAATATTAGTGTAATTTTATTGCAATTTAATTTAATGCTTAAAATTGAAATTGCACCCCCCCCCCAAATTGTAAACAAGTAATAGACGAAAATTATAGCAAATCAAAACTCTACAGTCATATAATACATTAAATAGAAGCATTCACAAAGTTTTGTTTTTATGTGTGCACTTTTTTGTGTGTGTTGAAATCTTCATAGTGACTCTTTACCTAATAATTACACACTTTTACAGTTCAAATGGATGTAAAAAGACTTGATTTGTTCATTGAAGAACATTTTAATTTTGCTGAAACGATCTGGAGTTGAGTGCGATCATTCCAGCAACTAATCTCTCCCTAGAAACCTCTGTTTTTTCCTCTTTTAACCTCTATAATATTAACAAAGCGGGTTCTGTAATGCGCATTTTAATGTAATGCTTCAGGAGATCAGGTAAAGTATGAGTATTACGCTTCTGGTGTCTCTCCAAGTCATATTCATAATGTTTGTTATATTGATATTTCTCTGTTTATGAGTGTGGTTGATTCTCTTTGTAGGTTTCAGACAGTTGTGAGTTTTTCATAGAGATGTGTGTGTCTTTATTACTGGTGTTTGTCTGAGAGCTGAAATCTCTCTGTAAATATGAGTATGTCTGATTTCTGGTTGTATTTATGATTGAAGAGCTCAGCTGATGCAGTTTTGCTGCTTGTGTGCATGATCTGGATTTGCTGATGTGGATTATTTTCTGAGGGTTAGAGACAAATAAAGTGTTTCAGGAGTTTTGGGGGCCCCAAGATATGCTTGTTATTGTAGCTGGAGATTAAATCTTATTTTAATAGTTTGCATATAGGGATGTTAATGTTTAACAAATAATTGGTGCTAATTTGTTTGATTTAATAGCAAATTTAAATAATGAAGTATTGGATTAAATTGTATATTTTATTAAATGAAAATATCACATCCCATATCATGAGTAGCAGTGCAATATGGCTGTATATCAGCGTGTGTTGGCTTGAGGCCGCAGGTCGAGTGCCTTATTGTCCCACCAGTGCCGATATACAACTATATTGTACTGCTACTCGTGTGATATTGCGTTTATACAACAGTTCGATGACATAGTTGTGTATATAAAAAGAAAATCAAACACGGAGAGTCTAAAAATTATTTTGTAAGAGGAACTACTTTCTTCCACTATTCATTCACATCTGCAGCTGACGTCAGAACAGCAGAAACTGCTGCTCATTCACCAACGTCACTTTAGAGATAGTATTTGAATGATTCTCTAGCGTAATGTCTAAAGTGGTGACAATACAGGTGATTTTGCTCACATTTTAAGATTATAAGGCTGAACAGCATGAAATGCCATCAGTCTACAGAGATTTCCCAGTATCTCTTTGTTGCAATCAGATCACAATAACTAAACCAGAAAAAGCCAAAGCAAAGCAAACACTAGCAGATTACTATGGTATAAATCCAGTACTACAACATACACAAGATAGAGATTGACTTAGTGTCACTTACCTGTTCTATAATGATTTGATCAGCTGTTGTTTGAAATACGAAACCACTTTTCTCCCCTAAGGACTTATTATGTGGTCTCTGTCGCCATCTTGTGGCGCGACCATCTTTGTTCTGCTCAATGACAGGCTGACGGCTGCCTGTCACATGTGAAATGATAAATACCTAAAATAGGCACTATCCTTGTAAATAAACTGCATATTTGCAATCTAAACAATTACATTCTCCATTCTCACCTAAAAAAAACTCAAAGTACATTATGTTGTCCAACAGCTGCAAGGTTTGTCAAACTGTATGTGGGCGGATTAATACAGAAGTATGAAGAGGCTGTAAGAGTGCTGTTAATGCAGAATATCACACGGCTATCAGCCAATGAGTTTCAAGAACCAAACAGAACTATTGTGTGTGCATATAGATATAATTCTACAATAATAATTATATAATATAATATAATATAATGTAATGTAATATAATAATAAGCAAATTTTGATTTATAATATATAATATAAAATAGAATATTTAATTAAAACTACATAGAGAGTGGAAAATTGCATATCTTTTATATATTATATATGTAATCTTTTGCGGCCAGAAAGTAATAATAAATTATAATGATTTCTTTAAAAAATGTAAATATAATTTTCTTTAGATTTAATTGAATTATTTAACTATAATTCAGACTCTTTGGTTGGTACAATTTTTTTGTATCAAAAAATAAATAATATTTTTAAATTTATTAATTGAAAGACAGGTAACAATAAAATTGGTCAATTAATTATTAAACTCATAAAGCTCAAGTTCATGTAAACTGTTGTTTAAAGCATTCATGGTTATAATTGCTTACATTAACATCCCTGGCAATGCAAATTTTTCCTTAATTCACAAAGTTGGTTGTTTTTTTGGGTAATTGCATTGAAATCCAAGTGTTGTAGCGGTTTAATAATTAAAGCCAATGATTATCCTCTGTATCCGGATGTCTGATTTATATTGCAGGGATTCAAGCTTTTGCTGAAGTTGTTTCTGCCTTAAAAGCTGACCTATTGAGTGCTGAATTTTCCCATCACAATGTCTTCTTTAATGTGCAAACTCAATTATTTTCCCCTCACATTAAAATCCCTGTTTGGCAACAAGGCAATTTTTTCTTAATTCACGCCGAATTAAAAAATTAACAATTTGTTACAAATTGAAAGACAATTAACAATTAAATTGTTCATTTAATTATTAAAATCATACTCCAGTTCATGCAATTTGCAAACTGCAAGTTGATGTGCACTGTTGTTTTTGAAGGTTGTGGATTTTAAAGCATGACTGATTATAATTGCTTACATTGAGCAATTCAAATTACAGTGCAAATTTTCACTTAATTCACTCTAAAATTGGTTGTTTTTAGGTAGTTGCATTGAAATCAGAGTGTTGTAACGGTATAATAATTAAAGCAAATTATAAGCGTCTGTATCTGGATGTCAGTCTGATTTAAATTGCAGGGAATCAAGCTTCTGCTGGAGTTTTTTTCTGCTTTTAAAGCTGTTGAGCGCTGAATTCTCCCATCATAACTCCGTCTTTAATGTGCAAACTCATTTTTTTTCCTCATTCCCTATCCACAGAAGTGAAGCAGGAGCAGACATTTAAAGAAGAAAGCGACGCCGCCACTTTAAGACAGACCCTTCCCGACCTGACCTCCGATGAAGCCTCTGAAGCCACCGCCCTCCCTGCAGAAGACCCCGCCCCTGGACAGACAGACTCCGCCCCTCAACCTGAAAGGGAGGAGCCTGCCGCTGGGGATGACGCAGCCGGCAGCGACGAATCGCCCAACAAATCCCCATCAAAGAAGAAGAAGAAGTTTCGCACGCCGTCATTCCTGAAAAAAAACAAGAAGAAATCTGAGACGCAGTGAGGCAAAACCAGGCAATACCTTTCATTTTAAACCCATTTGTTTTTGTACTGTTCACATTTAACACGTGGATCTTTTTATTAAAGGTTTTTATTGATTTAACAGTTGTACATTAATGCTGTGGCATTCATCTGATTTATACACACAAGAAAATCTCAATCCGAATATTAATAACCACTAATGATGTATTGGGAATGTCATTGAAGAGTTGTTAAATTAACAGCTTTGCTTTGCTGCATGCTTCTGATTTTTAGGATCGAATATACAGTCAGATTAACGATAAAATATGAGGAAACCAAGTCTATAAACAGCTTAAAACAATACAAATATGATGATCTGGAGTGAAACGCTTGATGTAATGAGGAAAGCGTGTAAAAAAATATGCTTGCGGTAACGTTCTGGTTGGCTCACTTTTATTTTTGGATGGAAAATCCTGATTTTTTGGAAATAAACATTGGTGAGTTTCATGTTTTTGTCACATTTCAGTCAAAAATCATACGTATTTTGTTTTCCTAAAGAATATTAAGACTTTTATTGTGTCACTTCTTTAACAAATATGCATGATCTTTAATGCCAAATCTTCCTTTGTTGTTGTTGAAATTGAGCAATGTTCACGATCATTAATGCTAAATATATACATTTGAAAGTGTATTATCAAAATCAGGTGGGTTTTTTCCTCCCCACAAAGAAATAATTACTGATAACATTCAGATCACATGGTCACAATTGTTTTTGGATGCAAAATTAATGCTAAATAATTATCTTTTTTTTTTATTAAAGCAAATGAAGGTCTTGCTGTGAGATGTCAAATATACATGTCAACAAATATGCATCTTTAAAGCTAATTTAAAACAAAATATCATCTTTTTTGAGTTGAAATTGAGTTATCAAAATGTACATTTTTCTTTTTCTCAGAGTTAAGTAAAAGTTAAGAAAACATTCAGATTGACTCTCATTTATTCTTAGATGTAAATCCGGAGTTTAATTATTTATCCAGCTTTATTATAAGACTGATATTAAATATCCACAATCTTTCATACAGAAATCAAGTATTTGACAATAATTTAGCATCAAACAGAGTATAATATAGGCTCAAAATGTGTTTAATCCTATGGAAAATGTCATTTTAAAAGTTAAATATAAAAATAATTTTATTAAAGCATGCACAATTTAACCTGGGTGCTCAACCAAACAAAAAATAGACCAATATATATGAAAACACCAACACCAAAAAAGCTCCAAAAGTGTCGAACTTATTCACTTAAAAAAAATTGAGCCGTAAGTGAGTTCATTTGATGCTTTCTGAGCTTTTGGTGTTGCCGCCTTTTCATAGATCTGAAGGTAAATATAGAAAACTCTTAATTTTCCTCATGCAAAAATACATAAATATCTATTATATTTAATGCAAAATTAAAATGAAAGCATTTCATTCTTTGAAATTAAGCTATCAAAACATCTCTTTTTCTCAAAATATTAACACACTGATAACATTCAGACTGAGTCGCATTTCTTTTTAGATGTAAATCTGGAGTTTTATTATTTACCTGGCTTCATTGTGAGAGACTCGTATTAAATACCTTTGCTTTTTCACACAAAAACAAATATTTGACAATTATTTAGCATCATTTTGAGTAGAATATAGGCTCAACTCAACCAAATAAAACCAAATATAAAATGCTAGTTAATATGAAAACTCCAACACCAAATAGCTCCAAATGTGTCACATTTTTTCACTCATATTTACTCATATGAGCTTTTTTAAGTGATTAAATTTGATGCTTTTGGAGCTTTTAGTGTTGCCGCCTTTTCATAAATATAAAGAAATTAATTTAATATAGAAATTAAATGAGAAATGTATAGAAAAACTCATTTTCCGCATGCAAAAATAAAGCATTAAATAAAACGTAATAATTTTTGGCTGAAATGTGACCCACTTCTGAGATTCACCCTACAAAGATGTGTTTGCATAGCTTTACATGTGATGTTTCTGTTTTTTACATGCATATTAAACATGTGAAGGTTGATTTTAAACTAGCTGTGACTTCATCCTGCAGTAATATGACCACTTATGTTTGCTTTTGCTTTTATATATATATATATATATATATATATTTTTGTTGTTGTTTTTAGCTCTAGCTTTATTCACAAACACTGTTGTAACTTTGATTTTGCTGGTCTGACTGACACTATTATTGTCCTGTAAAACAGCACAGACTCCGTTATTAAAGCTTCAATGTTTTGAATTGATTTACACGAGAGTGTGTGGGGTGTTTTCAGACACACACACATATACACACATACGTAAGTGTGTCTTTATAATAACACTGTGAAAATATTCACTCGATTATTCTGAATAACCTTTTGTTGAAGTTAAAAATGTAAAGATTTCCGTCTAAATACAGCATATCTCTGTGTGAGAAACGTGCAGTTCATAATTCAGCCCGAGTCCGAGTACTCACTCTGGTCCCCCGGATTCTGCGATTGGTTGGGTAAATTCCGAATCAAACCATTACAATTGGCTTAAGATTGGCAAGCAAAATTTGGGACATTGCAACCTACAGGAAATAAAAAATAAATAAAATATACAGCTTATATAAACGAGAATTGGCATCAGTGCTGCTGTGAAAATGATCGACTAAATTGTAAAAGATTTTAATTATTACTTTGTTTATTATTTACCCTGAAGATTTTTTTGCGCACACTTAATGCATGATTATTCTCATTATTGATTTACTGCATAATTATTAAAACAAACCTGCTTTTTTCTTTTTTCATGCCATTTATTATCATTATAATTTTCCTGTATTTCAGTAATCTGATTATTTTTCACTTGATTATTCTAAATAACCACTCTTAAAGTTAAAAGCATAAAGATTTACATCTAAAACAGCATATCTCTGTGAGAGACGTGCAGTTCACAATTCAGCCCAAATTTGAGAACAAAACCTAAAATTAATTTCATTTATAAAATAAAAAATAACAATACAGTTTATTTGAAGGAGAACTGGCATCAGTGTTGCTGTGAAAATTATAGCCTAATTTTTAAAAGCTTAAAACCGTTAATAAAAGTCATTTAAAAGATTTGAATTATTATTTTGTTTATTATTTATCCTGAAGATTTTCTTTACACACTTCAAAATATTATTGCGTGATTATTCTCATTATTGATTTACTGTACAATTATAACACTTGCTTTTTTCATGCTATTTTTACCATTATAATTTTCCTGTATTTCAGTAATCTGAATATTTTTCATACAGACACACACTCACTGCTGTGTCTTCCTAACAACACTGTGAAACTATTCACTCCATTATTCTGAATAACCTTTCTTGAAGATAAAACGTAAAGATTTACATCTAAAAACAGCATGAGAGACGTGCAGTTCATAATTCAGCCCACATTTGAGGAGACCACCCAAATTAATTGCATTTATAAAATAAAAAATACAGCTTATATGAAGAATTGGCATCAATGATGCTGTGAAAATGATGGACTACATTTTAAAAGCTTATAATAAAGTCATTTAAAATATTTTTATATATTGAAAGTCATACAATCGCCTCACAGTAAGAAGGTTGCTGTTTCGAGCTCCCGCTGGGTCAGTTGGCATTTCTGTGTGGAGTTTGCATGTTCTCCCCAGATTGGTGTGGGCTTCCTCCGGGTGCTCCAGTTTCCCCCACAGTGACATGCGCTATAGGGGAACTGGATAAGCTAAAATTGTCTCTGTGTGTGTGAATGAGTGTGTATGGATGTTATGGAAAATGAGTGTGTATGAATGCTATGGAAAAGTTGGCGGTTCATTCCGCTGTGGCGACCCCAAATTAATAAAAGCACTAAGCCAAAAAGAAAATGAATGAATGAATAAATATATTCATTCATTCGCTTTTCTGGGGCCGGGTCAAGGGGCCAGCAGTCTCAGGAGAGAACCCCAGACTTCCCTCTCCCCAGACACTTAGTCCAGCTCCTCCAGTGGGATCCCGAGGCATTCCCAGGCCAGCCGAGAGACATAGTCCCCGTTTATATATAGTACCCTAAAGATTTTCTTTGCACACTTATACGCACAAAAATTCTCATTATTGATTTACTGTACATTTATTATAACAAATACTTTATTTAACTTCAATCCATACCATTTTTATTTATTTTTCTGTATTTCAATAATCTAAATATGTTTCTCATTGTGATAATGAACATTTGGAGGGATAATATGCGCCAAAATGCCCATTTAAAAGTCCGCTGAGTTATGATTTGCACGTTTCTTTACAGATTTCACAATATTCCTTTATTAAATGACTAACCCGTGCAGTATAATACTAATAATTCTCTACAATCTGATGCCTGTGGAGTTTAAATGCAGAGAAATAAGTAAAATACTAACTAGAGTCTGGATTTTTGTTGGCGTTTCTGGTCCGATGTGATGTTTATTTCCTGTATAAACACTAGCAGGGTCTGGAGCGCTGCATGGCATTATGGACTTGTTTGTCTTTGCACTTTTCTCTTGATGTTTTTTCCCCCTCAGCTGTTTTCTTGATAACGTCACTAATGTCTGATGGTTTAATTTCAAGCCCTTCATTTTAAAGTCTCTGTTTAATCTCTTGATGCTGATCTTCTTTTCTGAAAGCAATTGTATGTAATACAGTTTTAAAAACAATTATTGTTATTTTTTCATGGTCCTGTTTGTTTTACAGCCATGAATAAAAGCCCATCTTTTAAAAGCTGCCATGATGTTGTTTTGACTTTTTCTAGTGTTCGTCTTTATTTAACATTTTGCATATTTTTTTGTTTATTTCCGGTAGTGAATTGCATTATGGGATGTTGATCTCTGCCCTGTAGATTTTTTATGCTGAAAATTCAACTCTACAGTTTAACAAAGTGGTTTTGTTAGCAGTTTAGAAACTTACAAATATAATAAGAGAAATAAGTCTGTAAAGTAACAGAAAATGTGCTGCAGTTTATTACAAGGTTTTTGTGGCGTAATACACAGCAAAATCCTCTTGAGTAAAATTGACTCCGTTCAGAGAGTATTTGGTCCCTCTTTAAATAAGGCCAAACAGGTTGGTAATAAGTACAGCTGCTGTTTGTGGAGTTGCTTATTGATCGAGTTGATCCTCTGGGCCCGGTTTTTCAAAAGTAATCCACTAGGATTTTGGATAACGGATTGGATCAAATCTTGAAAATGGGTTTTTCAAAAGAAAAAACGGATGACATAATCGGATTAAATCACGTAATCCAATCTTGGTTTTGATCTGGATCAAACCTTTAGTTTGGGTTTTTCAGAGCTTTTTTGTAGGATTTGGATCACTTTGATTTAAAAAATCTGGATTAAACTGATCCCATCAGAAGGGTGGATTCAGCGTGGATTTCATGCCCAAAATGTAATAAACTTTAATAATGTATCAAATAATCCTATATTTGGATCATGCAGCAGTATCTTACAAGAGATCATATTTATTCATAAGGTTTTAATTGTATTTTGTTTATCCATCAGGCAGGCTTTAACGTATTCAGCCTTTCAGTATAGGCCTACAGCAAAGTGGAGAGTTTGGCCTCATAAAATAATCCCCCAAACAGCTGTCAAAATTGACCAAAAACAATAAATTTTATTCTGTCATTAATTAAAATATTTATACTCATTACAATGGAAAATATTTTTGTTTTTAGCATAATAACCAAAAAATGCAAAGAATGGCAATCACTGATTTTTGAAATCATTTTCAACAATTGCAAAAAGAGACTGAAAGTGCAGAAGCACAGCTTCATCTGGCAGAGGAACAACTGACTCTGACCAAACAGCAGCAAACCAACGCCAGACCTGAGATCCGCCTCCTAAAGGCTACGCTCACTCAGACAAGCTGGTCTCCACATCAGATGAGGAAGTCTGAAACTATTGCAGAGTTTTTGGCATTAAGTCTTTTTTTAATTCAATACATCTATATTTGAAATTATTATTTTTTTAAGTGTGTGTTTTCATTTCAAATAAAAATAACGTTATATTGACCCCACACTGGCTATTCTAATTGTTGCTCTTTACATATCTATAGTTCTACATTGTGATTTCCTATCCTGTTTGAGCACTGGCTATCCAGATTTAGTGATCCTAAAAAGTTCCTATCCGGATCAGATTGATCCAATCCGATGTTGCTTTGAAAAACCGGCTCAAAAAGTAAGCTGGATTACGTGATCACGGATCGCAGAAAAAAAAGGATTACTAAATCTGGATCTATTTTCTCCGGATTAAACCTTTTGAAAAACCGGGCCCTGCTGAGATTTTGAGAGATTCAATGTATTATATTTCAGCTGATTTCATCTAAGGCTGTGGCTGAAGTCAGTTGTAGTTTTGTGTTTCTCTTCTGTGTTTCTGCTTATTAACAACAGGTGTTCATCATCAATGCTCAATCATCACTTAATTAATCCTTTCATTGTCTCATTAGTTAGCTTTAACTCAATTTAGAAAGGGACCAAATACTATCTAAACTGAGTAAATTTTGCTCAGAGGATTTTGCTGTGACAATATGGCACTGTAGACTATTACACATGTTTGTATAAGTCACTTCTTGAGCTTTTCAAGGGTAAAAATTATAAATGCAAAATTTGCAAAAGGCTAATGTTACTACCGTTTTAAATCAAGGGTTTCCTGAAAACAGTCTGCACCTATTTTATGTGGCCTAGCTATCAGTTGGTTATTCTACAGCATGAGTATAGCTTATAAATCCCCCACACCATTACACCACCAGCAGCAGCCTGAACCGCTGATACAAGGCAGGATGGATCCATGCTTTCATGTTATTGACGCCAAATTCTGAGCCGACCATCCGAATGTGGCAGCAGAAATGGAGACTCATCAGACCAGGCAACGTTTCTCCAATCTTCTATTGTCCAGTTTTGGTGAGTCTGTGTGAATTGTAGCCTCAGTTTCCTGTTCTTAGCTGACAGAAGTGGCACCCGGTGTGGTCTTCTGCTGCTGTAGCCCATCCGCCTCAAGGTTGGACGTGTTGTGTGTTCAGAGATGCTCTTCTGCAGACCTTGGTTGTAACGAGTGCTTATTTGAGTTACTGTTGCATTTCTATTAGCTGGAACTAGTCTGGCCATTCTCCTCTGACATCAAGGCATTTGCGCCCACAGAACTGCCGCTCACTGGATATTTCCTCTGTCAGACCATTCACTGTAAACCCTAGGGATGGTTGTGCATGAAAATCCCAGTAGATCAGCAGTTTCTGAAATACTCAGACCAGCCCATCTGGCATCAACAACCATGCCACGTTCAAAGTCACTTAAATCCTCTTTCTTCCCCATTCTGATGCTCGCTTTGAACTGCAGCAGATCGTCTTGATTGAGTTGCTGCTATAAGATTGGCTGATTAGGAATTTGCATTGAGCAGTTGGACAGGTGTACATAAAAAAAATGCCCATTGAGTGGATGGATGGATGGATAGATAGATAGATAGATAGATAGATAGATAGATGTATATCTATGTATATAGATATGTATTTATACACAGTACAGTGCTCAGCATAAATGAGTACACCTCATTTTGAAAATTATTTTTATTAATTTCTCTGTAAATATAGGTATATATGTAATTGTATTTGAACACAAAATATTTTAATAAACATTTAATAAAATAGCATTTTAGTCACTGAGCATCCTTAGAAATAGAAAAATAATGCAAAAACAAAAAAATACAAACTGCAAAACTGTATATGTAGTTTTTTATTTATTTTATTATTATTATTTTTTTTGATTTTCCTCTGACCACAGCAAGAAGGTCGCTGGTTTGAGCCTCGGCTGAGTCAGTTGGCGTTTTTGTGTGGAGTTTTGCTGTGTAAAAAAACATGTGCTGGATAAGTTGGCGGTTCATTCCGTTGTGGCGACCCCAGATTAATAAAGGGACTAAGCGAAAAGAAAATGAATGAATGAATATTCTGACATACACATTTGTGACTTATTGTTTTGACAGATTTCTTTCACCAGATGTGGAGGAGAGCTGAGGTCAAAACATTCTAATTGCTGTGAAAATGAAGTAAAACATTTTTTTTTTTTTTGCAAAAAATTGTTTTATTTACCCTCAAGATTTTCTTTGCACAATTTAGATGCAAAAATACTCTCCTTGATTTATACAGTGATGGAGATCAGTCAGAATGATTGAAGTTTAACAACAAAGACTTCCATTAGTTTAATAACTCATCTCTAACAACTGATTTATTTTATCTTTGACATGATGATAGTAAATAATATTAGACTAGATATTCTTCAAGACACTTCTATACAGCTTAAAGTGACATTTAAAGGCTTCACTAGTTTAATTAGGTTAACCAGGCAGGTTAGTGTAATTAGGCAAGTCATTGTATAATGATGGTTTGTTCTGTAGACTATCGGAAAAAATAGCTTAAAGGGATAATTTTGACCTTAAAATGGTTGTTAAAAAATTTAAAACTGGTTTTGTTCTAGCCCAAATAAAACAAATAAGACTTTCTCCAGAAGAAAAAATATTATCAGACATACTGTGAATTTTTTTTTTGCTCTGATAAACATCATTTTGGAAATATTTAAAAAAGAAAATTCAAAGGGGGCGAATAATTCTGACTTCAGCTGTATATATGTACACTCAAAAATATATATATATATATTTTTTTTACTTGTTCAAACTACTTAATTAAAATGAGCTGAAACAACACAATTCTTGAGATTTCATTGGGATAACTTAATTTTTTTTATGTTCAATCCCCATAAATTTGTTAAAAGTGTTAAGTTAGCTTAATTGATTTGTTTTAGGACAACATAAATGAATTGTGTGGAACCCTGCATTTTTTACAGTGTGTGCGTGTGTGTGTGTGTGTGTGTGCGCGCGTGCGTGCGTGCGTGCGTGTGTATATGTATGTATGTATGTATGTATGTATGTATTTTTAACATAATAATATGTAATTTTTATTCTTTTAACCATATTTCACAACAGATTTTAAACATAATATTTTTATCAACTGTCTTTGCCATTATGACAGTACATAATATTTGATTTTTTAAGATATTAGTATTGAGCTTAAATTGACATTTAAATACTTAACTAGGTTAATTAGATAACTTAGGGTAATTAGGCAAGTCATTGCATTGGTTAACAGGTTTGTTCTGTAGACAATCCAAAGATGAAAAATCTGCTTTTATTTTTGCCAAACTAAAACAAATAAGACTTTCCCCAGAAGAAAAAAATAATAATAACAGAAAATTTCCTTCCTTGCTCTGTTAAACGTCACTGGGGAAAATATTTGAAACAGAATTGCAAGTACACTGGAGGGTGAATACTTTTTACTTCATATACAGTATATATATATATATATATATATATATAC
>CAIGQZ010014538.1:2684485-2702838 GCA_903798205.1 Danio tinwini
GACAGCGGCGAGGAAAAAACTTCACCAATTGGCGAAAGTGAAGAATTTAAATGCATTTATTTAATGCAAAAATCAGATGTCTACATTAATGTTTTAAATACTGAAAATTAAACTGTAAAAACAGGGGTGAAATATAATATAATGATTATTTAATGAAACCAAAACATTTGTCATAACTTATTCTAACTTATATATTTAAATTAGGCATGGCCCGGTATAAGTTTCTGACGGTATGATAACCTTAGATAGAAATATCACGGCTTTACAGTATTGTGATTACTGCTCTAATATATGCTCCTTTTAAATGTCTGGGTAAAAACTAAAACTTTTGCCCCTTCGAACTCACTGTATTTTATTTTGAGAAACATTTATAATATTTTGGAACAGTAAACATGTCAGACTGAATAATTCAAATGAATCATTGACTTTTGCTGTTTTCATTTGTTTTAAACACACAGATTTCTTTACATTTAAAATGACATCTTTGGAGATCTTTTTTGCTGGAGATACTGTTGTCCTAAAAAAAAGGAAATAAAAAATCTTACACACACACCAAATTATTGGCGGTTTTAAAACCTTGACTTTACCAAACCGTGGGATACCTTGAAAACGGTTATCGTCTCATGCCTGATTCAAGTTATAAAATTTTGTTCTGTTTTAACCTATTTAAAACTTCTTGTGAACAGCTGTTGTTTTGAATCAGAATCAGAATCAGTTTTATTGCCAAGTTTGTTTCACACACACAAGGAATTTGTTTTGGCAACAGAAGCTTCCAGTGTACATAAAGTGACGAGTGACAACACAAAATTAAATACAAGAAGAAAAGACAATATACATTAAACAGAGATGCAGTTAGTCAAAAAGATCTGGATGATGAGTTGTATGTACAGATATGCTGTAAATATACAGGTTATAAGGTGCTGTGTACAAGTGCGTATGAGAAAGTATTGCACGTTTATTGCACAGTAGGGAAATATTGAACTGTTCATGAGGTAGATGGCCTGAGAAAAGAAACTTTTCCTGTGTCTGGCTGTTTTTGTGCTTGGTGCTCTGTAGCGCCGACCAGACGGTAACAGTTTGAACAGGTAGTGTGCTGGGTGTGAGGCGTCCAGAGTGATTTTACGAGCCGTTTTACTCACTCTGGAAGAGTACAGTTCTTGAAGTGTAGGAAGGGTAGTGCCAGTGATTCGTTCAGCAGTCCGGACTATTCGCTGTAGTCTACGGAGGTAGGTTTTGGCAGCTGAGCTGAACCAGACGGTGATTGAAGTGCAGAGGATGGATTGGATGACAGCTGAGTAGAACTGTACGAGCAGCTCCTGTGGCAGGTTGAACTTCCTCAGCTGATAAAGGAAGTACAGTCTCTGCTGGGCTTTCTTTACAATGGAGTCTATGTGAATGTCCCACTTCAGATCCTGAGAGATGGTGATGCCCAGGAACCTGAATGACTCTACTGCAGCCTCAGTGCTGTTCATGATGGTGAGTGGGGGGAGTGCAGGGGGGTTTTTCCTAAAGTCCACTATCATCTCCACTGTTTTGAGCGTGTTCAGCTCCAGGTTGTTGTATCTGCACCATAAAGCCAGCCGCTCCACCTCCTGTCTGTATGCAGACTCGTCACTGTTCCGGATGAGGCCGATAACAGTTGTGTCATCCGCAAACTTCAAGAGCTTAATGGAGGGGTGAAGGATAGTGTGCCAAATTATAAACATTTCTAATGACAGATAATGAATAATTTGCAGCCAAACTGTGATCCTTAAAATAATGTCTTTAAATATTTCTTAATTGTTTTAGGGTAATTATGCCGGACAAGATTTCTGGCCATATAAACTATTGTTGCACTCAATGACAATTTTAGTGGTTGTCTTCCAGGCCCAGTTTTTCAAAAGTAATTTGATTGGATCAAGTCTTGGAAATGGGTTTTTCAAAAGTAACAGAGGGATTATGAATTAGGATCAGACCATGTAATCCAATCTTACATTTGATTTGGATCAAACCTGCCCTTTGAGATATTTAAAACTTTGAACTCAGATTGGGGTCCAAAAACACAGGATTATCCTGATCCCATCAGGAGTTGGGCTGTGCAAAAATATCAATACATTTAACTATTGCGATAATTTAATTACGATAGTGTATTGATAGTCTAACCTTTCGATTCAAGTTGTGTCAAACGACCTCCTCCTCCACACCTGTAGATGTCGCTAACTCGCGATCAACAAAACGCCATGTAGTACGGTATCAGAAGTAAGCAAGAGTGAGCATGGCGGAAAATATCAAGGTGCCTCCAGCTTTTAGAGCTGACGTGTGGCTGCACTTTGGTTTTAACGCTATACCAGGGAGTACTGAATTAGACAAAAAAAAAGCCATTTGTAAGCTTTGCGATATATATAATTCTCTGTTCAATCACACTGTGCCGTTCTAATGAATTGGAATGGATGGAAAATAAATTGGAATTTTAATTTGTCTGCCGACTTTATCAAGTTGTCAATATAATGTGACACACATACTAATACAAACTATTGCAATATATCACAATATGTATTGTATCGCAATATATCGTGAAATATTGTATCGTGACCCATGAATCATATCGTGAGGCCCTTGCCAATACACAGCCCTAATCACGAGGGTAGATTAATTTTTTATTTTTATTTTTTTTAACCACATAACATTTAAAAAACGTTTTGTTTAAAGTGAATGATCACAAACTTATATTTGAAGTCTATATGAAGCATGTCACATCTAGTGAGATAATGGTAAACAACAACAAAATAATATAAAAGCAGTATTGTACTAGAACAGGGGTGTCCAAACTCGGTCCTGGAGGGCCGGTGTCCTGCATGTTTTAGTTCCAACCCCAATTAAACACAGCAGAACCAGCTAATCAAGTTCTTTTTAGGTATACTTGAATCTTCCAAGCAGGTGCGTTGGGGGAAGTTGAAGCTAAACTTGTAGGACACAGACCCTCGAGGACACCCTTGTATTAGAACAAATTAAAAATGTTAAATGTTTGAACTCAGTGTTTCTGGTTCTTACCATTAAAACAAACAATGGCTGTTTGTGGCCGCTGGTATTTTGCCGACCTGTTGATCTTTACTAATCCAGTAGTCTACACTGTTGGTTCCACTTAAGGCTCTGGTAAACGACATTTGGTAATCCTGAAATTTGGTATTTGGATCACAGTGATCCAACCAATGTTCCTTTAAGAATCTGTCATTAAAGTAAGATAGATTAGTTAATCCTGGATAGCAAAACATGGGATTTCCAAATCTAAACATCATTTTTGAAATGTATAATAACTACTTATGAAAATAGTTCTGAATTTTCTTTCACAAATGTTTCTGTGGTTGCAAGGCACACTTGCTGTGCAAGCAGGTTAGTTATTAGGGCTGTGTATTGGCAAGGGCCTCACGATATGATACATATCATAATACATGGGTCACGATGCAATATATCACGATATATTGCGATACAGTACATATTGTGATGTATTGCAATAGATTGTATTAGTATGTGTGTCACATTATATTGACAACTTGATAAAGTCGGCAGACAAATTTAAATTCCAATTCCAATTTATTTTTCATCCATTCCAATTCATTAGAACTGCACCGTGTGATTGAACAGAGAATTATATATATATTGCAAAGCTTACAAATGACGTTTGTATCATCCGCTACTTGGTGTTTTGTTGATCGCGAGTTAGTGACATCTACAGGAGCGGAAGAGGAGGTTGTTTGGCACAACTTGAATCGATACTTGAGGTTGGACTATTGATACACTAAAGTAAAAGAAATAATTGCGATAGATGTATCAATATTTTTGCACAGCCCTACTCCTGATGGGATCAGGATAATCCAGTTTTTTTTGGACCCCTGTCTGAATTCAAAGTTTTGAATATCCCAAAGTTATATTCCCAAGGTTATATTGATGGAAGCTGGGCCAATTTTCATGGTATGGCAGCAAAGTTCCTTGATTATTACCATAATATTTACATTAGATGTTGCCTTCCCTGTTGTTGTCTATTGGAAGGAATGCGTCAACAGAGCCATCATTTTAGTACAGGGTACCGCTCTTCTGAAATGAATGTGGGACCAAGGTGCAGTGGAGGACTGGCCATCCAGAGCCAGAGATATATACACGTATATACATTTGGGCTGTGCATTATTATCGATACATCTAACTATCGCGATAGTTTCTTTTACGATAGTGTATCTATAGTCCAACCTCAAGTATCGATTCATGTTGTGCCAAATGACGTCCTCCTCCGCTCCTGTAGATGTCGCTAACTCGCGATCAACAAAATGCCAAGTAGTACGGTATCAGAAGTAAGTAAGTAAGAGTGAGCATGGCATAAAATATAAAGCTGCCTCCAGCTTTTAGAGCTGACGTGTGGCTGCACTTTGGTTTGGACGCCATAACGACACGGTTCACTGCCTAGTCATGCCAGATCGAGTCCCGCGGAAAAAAGTGATTGACAGGTGGTAATTTGTGTGTAACTTATATTTATTTATTTATTTATTTATTTATTTATGATTTGGTTATGAGTAAAACAAAGGCCATGCAGGTCAGGTAGTTGAAACAGTAGGCTACAAATAATTAATTATGAATTTATTAATTAATCATAAATAATTAGTTCACCTCCCCCTATGACGACGATGCCATGGTCCATCGCCATGTTTCACATTAGACATCGTATGATGCCAAATTGGTCAACATAGCCCAACCCTAAACGCTATAGCAGGGAGTCCTGAATTAGACAAAAAATGAATGCCATTTGTAAGCTTTGCAATATACATAGTTCTCTGATCAATCACACTGTGCAGTTTTAGTGAATTGGAATGGATGGAAAATAAACTGGAATTGGAATTTTAATTTGTCTGCCGACTTTATCAAGTTGTCAATATAATGTGACACATACTAATACAAACTATTGCAGTATATCACAATATTTATTGTATCGCAATATATATCAGATTGTGCGGCCCTTGCCAATGCACAGCCCTAATATACATATATCTATGATTGGGAGTTTTCCCGGTGTTCATTATGCTAATATTTTTTTAAATTACGAAAATTATAATTTTACATCACTTTTCTACATCGATGGGTGAGTAATCGCATGGACATTGCCGACAAAAAGCATATGTTTGTATGCATGGAAATGTATTATCCTCCCTACCTGTTAAATTTTATTTAATCCATGTCCTTCTCCTTGTAACGGAGGGAGTGATTCGTTTGTGAATGAATCTCTGTTATGAACCACTCGTGCACTTATAAATAACAATAATACAAGTTTCTAGCACCGCATCTTGTTGTCATATTTAATTTACATTGTTTGCTGATTTTATTTCACAAAACTAGCATAAGCCCAGTATTTAGTGCGAGTTGATGCTACTTTGCCTTATGGTGAATGCAGTATGTGACTGTATTATCATCAATAACGTTACTTGTTGAGCACAAAAGTTCATAACACACAAAATCGTAAAAAACAAAATCTCACCTAAATGTTCTGCCTTTGTGCTTTGTTTCCTTTGTTTGCTCGTTACACAGCGCTAAAGTCCAGCATCTTCACATCTGGCACACTGTCTTGACTAGTGCGGTTGAATGACTTTTGTCCTAAGAGCACTGTACAAATGCGGAGGCGCTATTGACGCATGCTCAGGGTCTGTATGCGATATCTAGTGTATGGATTATTACGCCACTATGAGAATATAGTTCCTAGTCATATCAGAAGAGAAAATAACTTTTCATTTTCCGTCAGTCTTAGTACACAGTGTAAACACATAATAGTTAAGCTTTAAATAGGAAAATTATAAACCTCTTTGATCATTTTTGAGTGAGATGCTAATGGTCTAATCCGATGCAATGATCTATGCTAAGCTAAGCTAAAAATGCTCCCGCAAGACCAAGAGATCGTTTAAATCAGGGGTCACCAATCTCGGTCCTGGAGGGCCGGTGCTCCAACTTACCTCAAAACATCTGCCTGGGTGTTTCAAGCATACCTAGTAAGACCTTGATTAGCTGTTTCAGGTGCGTTTGGTTAGGGTTGGAGCTAAAATCTTTAGGACACCGGCCCTCCAGGACCAAATTTGGTGACCCCTGGTTTAAATAGATTCAGTTGACCTTTTAAAGTCTGCGTGAAATGGAAGTTGCTGAGACTTCTATTTCAGGACATTGATGTACTGGGGTTGATGTACTGATTAGCCTCACAGCAAGAAGGTCACAGGTTTGAGTCCCAGCTGGGTCAGTTGGCATTATTGTGTGGAGTTTGCATGTTCTCCCCGTGTTGGCGTAGGTTTCCTCCTGGTGCTCTGGTTTCTTCTACAAGTCTAAACACCTGCCCTATAGGGGAATTGATGAACTAAATTGTCCATAGTGTATGTGTGTGTGAGTGTTTCCCAGAAAGGGTTGCGGCTGGAAGGGCATCCGCTGCGTAAAATAATAGTTGTCGGTTCATGCCACTGTGGCGAACCTTGTGATCCATTACACCACTAACGGATATTGTTTAGATTGTATGTTGGTGCATGTGAGGACTTTGATGAAGATCTGAACCCTCTGTGCTGATTGGCTGTGTTGCAGTCATTAAATCTGTGTCTGTCTGTACGGTTGAGCGCTTATTGATCGGTCTGAAAGGGTTTGCTTTGACTCGTCTGAGAGTGTCAGACAGATTGAGAGTCGACAGCATTGGGACACACACTCTTACCGTTTCCGAATCTACGAAGGAGTCATTTCAAGATGAAGCTGGTTCATTTAGTGAAAATGAAAGGCGTGTTTCGCAGGTTCAGGTTTAATCTGAGGAGATGCAATCATGTCAGGTCGGTCTTTATGTGTGTTTGGTAACACTTTTATATTGAAGTATCAAGTCTCACTATTAACTAGTGGCTTACTACACTGTAAAAAATGATTAGTTGACTTTGCTTAAAATAATTGAGCAAACCTGTTGCTTTTGAAACATTTAGTTGACTTGAGGAAAAAGTGAGTGAACCAGTTGTCTTAAAAGCAACAAGTTGACTTCACAAAGATAATGTAAGTAAATCCATTGTAAGTTGGAACTGTTGACTTCATTTTTATAATCATGCTAATTGAACTCACTTTTTTAATGTCAACTAATCCCTTTTTACAGCACGTCTGTTTTCAAATAATTAATTATTACAATATTACATATTTGGTGCTTCATTACGTCTATAAAATCTACAATTATAGCCTGAATTGAATTTAGAAGACACTGGAGTCTGGAAGAGCAGATTTATTTTACTGTATGTCATTTTGCTAGATACAAAAAAGCTGGAAAAAAACTGAAATATAATAAAGGTGTACTGGAAAAAAGTGATTAGTTTACTTTTATTTAAAAGTACAATTAGCATAATTATAAAAATGAACAGTTCCAACTTACAATGGGTTTACTTACATTATTTATGTAAAGTCAACTTGTTGCTTTTAAGGTGATTGGCGTACTCGCTTTATGTAACTAATCACATTTTACAGTAAATGAACTATGCAAAATAATATAAAAATTACATTAAATAAACTAATAAGTTCCAAGTTACTTTTTTAAAGTAAAGATAATCACTTTTTACAGTGTACAGTGAAAAAATATTTGTTGGATTTACTATTTTTTTAAGGTAAGTGGTTGCAAACAATATTTTTACAATAATTTTTTATATTTAAATAAATAATATTTAACCAATAATTTTATATTGGCTGAATTTAACAAATTACATTAAGTAATGTTTCAATTTAGCCAATATAAATTGTTGGCAAGCACTTACCTTAACAAAATACAGCAAATCCAATGAATAATTTTTTTCACTGTATAGTTTATATGGACATTGGCTGTTTATTAGTACTTATAAAATATGATCTTATTCTACATCCCTACCCAATACCTAAACCCAACTCCTACCTTAATAACTATTAATAAGCAACACATTAGGAGTTTATTTACGTTTAAGAAACGTGCTGCATTTTGTAACAACATAAACAACTGAAGAAACGTGCTGCATTTTATAAACACACTGCATACAATTAAAACAACATTTCACATTTAATCATCAGTTTATTTAGGCTAATAATTTACAAAAGACAATGGAATAGTGTAATCAGGATATTAAAATAAACAAACAAACAAAAAAACCCTCACCTTTAAAAGACCACTAACAACTTCACTGAGCAACAGTTACAGCATAATAACACATCTCAGCAGGGTCCGTCATGTTTTTGGGTGCCCTTTCTTAATTTGCTGGTGTTTTTTGTAATTGTTTGTGTTTTCTTAAATTGCAGCGCACTGTAGATTTTAGCCCTAATGAAGACATGAAGTCAATGATTCATTTGTATTATTTAACCTGACATGTTTACTGCTCCAAAGTATTTTAAAAGTTTCTCAAAGCAAAATATATTGTGTTCAAAGTGGAAAAGCTTTTGTTTTTTACCCAGATATTTAAAAAGATTATATTTAAGAGCAGTAATGACAAAACCGTGAAACCTTGAAAGTTTGATATTTTTATCCAAGGTTATCATACCTTCAGAATCTTACACCGGCCCATGCCTAGTTTGGACAATTTGGATGTATTTTAAAGCATTTTTGATTGATTTGCATGACTTTTTTTTGCAATACTAACAGGACAAGAAGTAAATTGAGTTTTAAAATAATCTGGGTATATTGAACAATAGCTTTTCTTTAGGCTTTTATTAAATTCTGGCACACTTTAAAAAAAAAATTCCAGTAATTCTGTTTCTTTACTGCACTGACAAAATAATTCATTGGATTTACTGCATTTTTAAGGTAAGTGGTTGCAAACAATTTAAATAGGCTGAATCTAAACAAGCAAATTACATTTAGTAATGTTCAGCTAACTTTGCTTATTTAAATTCAGCTCATTTAAAATGTTTGCAATCACTTTAAAACATTTTAGTAAATCCCATGAATCATTTTCTTCAGTGTATAGATATATAAATATTGGCTGTTTATTAGTACTTATAAAGTAAGATCTTATATTCTACCCAATACCTAAACCCAGCTTCTGCTTTAATAACTATTAATAAGCAACAAATTAGGAGTTTATTGAGCTAAAAGTCAGTTAATAGCAAGAATTGAACTTTAAAACAAAGTGTGACCATGTGTTTGAACAATTTGGATGTATTTTAAAGCTTTTTTAAATTGATCTGCATTACTTTTATTGCAATACTAACGGGACAATCTGTATATAATATAATAATCTGCGTTTATTGAACAATTGCTTTTCTTTAAACTCTCATAAATTTCTGTCACACTTTGGAAAATCCAGTGATTTTGTTTCTTTACTGCACTAAAAAAATAAGTAATTGAATTTACTACTTTTTTTTAAGGTAAGTGGTTCCAAATAATTTATATGGGCTGATTTTAAACAAACTAATTACATTTAGTAATGTTCAACCTAATTAGCTTGTTTAAAGTCAGGCCATATAGATTGTTTGAAACCTCCTACCTTAAAAAAAATCTTTTCCAGTGTATAGATAAGACAGGGGTGTCCAAACTTGCTCCTGGAGAGCCGGTGTCCTGCATAGTTTAGCTCCAACTTCCTTTAACACACCTCCCTGGAAGTTTCTACCTAGAGAGAGCTTGATTAGCTGCTTCAGGTGTGTTTAATTGGGGTTGGAACTAAAATATGCAGAACACCAACCCTCCAGGACCGAGTTTGGACACCCCTGAGTTAAGATATTGACTGTTTGTTAGTACTTATAAAGTAAGATCTTATTCTACATCCCTAACCAATACCTAAACCCAACTTCTGCCTTAATAACTATAAATAAACTGCAAATTAGGAGCTTATTGAGCTAATATTCACAGTTAATGGTTTGTTAATAGCAAGAATTGTACCCTAAAATAAAGTGTGACCATGTGTTTGAACAATTTGGATGCATTTTAAAACTTTCTTTTTATTGATCTGCATTACTTTTATTGCAATACTAACAGGATAAGTGAAGTAAATTGAGTTTTGAAAATAATCTTTGAAATAATTTATTGAACTTTCTTTGAGCTCTCAATAAATTCTGGCACACTTTGGAAAGTCATAACATATATCTGATATAAAAATGATATATATCTGATCATACGTGTCAGTTGAATGCTTGATTCTGATTGGCTGATGAGCATTCTAAGGTGTGCCGTTATTGTCTGATAAAGGCACAGCTAAAGTAGTTCTGACAGGTTTTGAGTGTTACCGCTCCAATTTGAATGATTTGAGTTGTTCCACAGTCCAAAATCACATCAAAACACAACAGAAGGCTTTGGATGACATGTGTAAGAAACTAGTGCTACACACTAGAGCAGTTTGAGGACAAAAACCTAACAAATTCACTTTATTTTTGAGCTATATGTCAAAACAAATGCCTATTTTACAAGAAAAGTCTCTTATGAACACTTCAGATGTCTATCGCTGCTCTAGAACTGCCAGTTTCAGACTGTTGAATGAAGTTTTCTTGCATAGACATTGGTATGGGCCGTTATAGGGGTGGTCAAATGTATACTTAAATTATCTATTATTTTTTATTATTAATATTATTATTTAAGATGTATATGTATCAGAGCAAACTATTTACAGAGCTCACCCTTATACATGTTGTTTTTGACATTCTTCAGGGCGAACAAGAATAAATTGGGGGTGTCAAACCCCCCTGTAATTTGCACCTGGGCTTTAACCATATAAGCAGAATAATGCACTCGTGGCTGTTGAATTATTAGAAAATGATGGCACATCACCACCTAAAGTTTGCATTATTGTTATTTACATTACGTTTTCATTATCATATTGCATTGAAACAAGCTGGCACTTTATTTTGTGTTGTTTTATTAGACTAGCACTTCCAGAAGTGTTCAATAGCACTTCCAGTCAAAATCATTGACATCTGTTTATCTGCCCGTTACGTAACAAGAACATTGTGTGGATCTGTTTAATTCCAATCAATTCTGATGTGATTTTAATTATCTTATCAATTATCTTTGTGCTTGACCTAAAAAAATACTGCTGTATGTTATTTTGTGTTATGTCAGGCTGGAGAGTGTGAATGAAGCTGCTTCTGTGTGTTGTTTTAGGGGATGGACATTGATTTTTAATTGTCATTTTGAGGTTAATCTTTGGTGTTCGTCAATTTCAGTGATTTAATGATCGTTTGCTGCTCTAGTTGGAAACGTGCTCTTTGTCTATTCAGATTTTCTGTGCATGTAGAGTATTTGTACACTAAACAAGTGATATGACAAAGTCATGACTACAAATGTTTCCATGTTACATTTACTTATTTTTAATAAATTAATAAGGCTTAAGTTATGCAAAGTTCAACTTAATACTTTTATTTAGTTTGACTGATATAATCTGAGATGACTAGAATAGAAATATATATCTTTTTACAGGATACATTGTAGTATGGGAATAATGCTAGTAGGAAACTCCAAGCATATCCAATAAAGCATTAGGTATTAGAAAATATGGTCACACTTTATTATTTATTATTTATTCAAGCTAATAACAACCCTTAACTAAGACTTTTAGCTCAATTATCTACTAATTAGCTGCTTATTAATAGTTAGTAAGGTAGTAGTTGGGTTTAGGCATTGAAATTAGGGATGTAGTATAAGATCATACTTTTTAAGTGCTAATAAACTGTTGTTAATATTAGACAGGTAATAAGCAAGTAGTAAATGTTGTGAATTGTTACTTAAACTAAAGTGTTAAGTGTGTAGTATGCTTTCAGATTGGTAAATAATTATGTGTATTACTGTATGAATGAATTAATCGACTTTAAAGTTGCACCAGTCTTGCTTTACGAAAATCAAGCAGGAGTTTTACTCAGAAATACATAATCACTTTTAGAAATTGTGTATTTTTTTTTGGACTAGGGATTTTTTTCTCTATTAAATATCAAATTTTAAGAGTTTATATAATCGCAGTTTTGTAAAAATATATATTGTTTAAAAAAATAATAAGAGAAAATAAAATAAAAGGAAAAAAAAGGATTGTTCATAGTATATTATTAATGTTTCTGCATTTATTGTTTTATTATTATTATTATTATTATTATTATTATTATATAGTGATGGGGATGCTCAAAGTAACCGATTAACCATTGACCAAAAAGGTGTGCTTGTAATCGATTCATGATATCAGTTAAATTATTAAAAAATATTGTTTTATTTATTTTTAAAGTTTGGCTGCATAAGGGGCCGATCACAGCGAACACGGTTTTTGCATTGAGAGGGGCATCTTTTCAATGGTTTACTAACGGCTGCGAGTGTTTTGTGCGCTGCTTATGCACCTTTTTGCAGTTGCACGCTGTGCACTTGCTGTTGAAATAAGAGTCAACTCGCAACTTAGCGTTACGCCCATACCTGCCAACACTCTTGTTTTTCCCGGGAGTCTCTTGTATTTCAGACCCATTCCCCGACATCCTCCCGTTTTGTTATTTCTCTTGGAAAACATTGGCGCACATGAACCGCGAGTGAGAGAGAAAATACAAACTCTAAGATAAAATCAGATACTCAGTAATCTTTAATGACTTATATTAAAAATGTTGACAAGTCTGCGCCAATGGTGTAGTGGTTAGTGCATCATCACACTCCAGTGCTCACGGCGATCCAAGTTTGATTCCTGCCTCGAGGTCCTATGCCGATCTTTCCCCTTTCTCTACTTCCCTCACTTTCCTGTTAATGCTCTTTACTGTCCTGTCCATTAAAGGTGATAACCCCGAAAAAATAATTATAAAAAAAAAATGTTGACAAGAGGCTTGTGATATAAGAATTAGAGTGGAGTATCAATTAAATGCATAGGCCTATTTTCAGTGGAGCGATTGATTTGAGGTAGCCTGCTTTTTATTTGACGGAAGAAAAGGAAACATATGATTGGACAAATGCCGGACCTTAAAAAGGATTCAGTCAGTGTTTCCATTTTGTAATCTAAATTTGTCATTTAAGTGAGAAAGATCTAGAGCTGGCCTATTTATTTTCATTCTTTTTATTTAGTTTATTCTTTTTTTTTCTATGCTGTTGGAAACACTGCAGGACAGGTGCGTGAAGATGTTCTGTTATGCTGTTTTTCGCATGTTAAAATCAGTTTTTTTAAAGCAATATTTAATCTGTCACAAAATAGACGCGCCAATTATTTATTTTTTATTAAATAATAATTTAATATTAATCTGACCTGTTAACCGTTAATATTCGGTTAACGAGCGGTGAACATCCCTATTTAGTGATAATGCAGAAATGGACTTTTTTGACTTTTTACCCTCATAAGTTGGCAAAAATAGTACTGTTTTTTTTTCTGATATTGTTTTATATTAGTTTTTAAACAAGATATTCTTTTTAAAAGAAATCATTATTTGGTGGTACCCTGCTTTTCGATGGATGGATGGATATTTTTTGACATTGGAAAAATGTCAAGAATAAAGCAATTTATTTTCAACATTTTACTGAAACACACAGCTAATAAATCAAGAAATGCAAGTTTTTATACAGCACATTTCACATGCAATGGTCATTTAAAGAGCTTTACATCAACAAGAATCATAAAATAATCACACAATAAATAAGAAAATATAAATAAGAAATAAAAATGATACATTTTTCGAGAAATATTACAAATGATGAAAATGCAGATAAACTGAGAATATTCAGAATTTGAGAACATACATGCACATATATACAGCATATACAAATTCAATATATTGTGTTATTCTAAAATCTAATATAAATAGCGTGGATTTATTTATGTATTTATTTAGTTTTTTTGGCTCAAATTTTTCTCCTTAGTTAACTGCTTTAGTTCCTCATTTATGAATATCTGCAGTTTCCAGCAGTGAATTGATTTCATCTGGCTTCTGTTTTCATTTCTCTTTCTCTCTCTCTTCACAGTATCGCAGAAAACATGTCAGGAAACAGTCTGGTTTTACCCATCGTCCTGTGGAGCCGCAATGCGCCCACTCACTGTATCTCCAGCCTGCTGGTGATGGAGGATCTGGCAACCATCATCACCGGCAGCCATGATGGACAGATCTGCATCTGGGACATGACCCCTGAGCTGGAGGTCAGAGGTCATGCATGTCTGATTTAGGACATTTTAGCCAAAAAAGTGAACTTTTAGTTTTCAAACAAACTCAGATTGAACTGCATCATACCAGTTAATTTTGTATATGTGTAGAGGACATAAAAGTGTCATTTTAATATAGTTTGCACTTTCACTTATGTTAATTCCGATCATAACTACCAAGGAGTTTAACCATTAATATTACAGTGTTTAATGCCATAGTTTTTAAGTGAAGTTTCACAAACTAATTTCGAGAGGAGCACGTGATATGATTGATCACGGCTGGTCTGTCATCAGTAATCATTAGTAAACCAATCAGATCATTCCAAACTCAGTCTGAATAGCCTGTCTAGCCTTACTCCTTTATCCTCGTTGTTATTTGAAGAATCCCATCCACCCCATCTCCCGCTTTTCCTCCTTTACCAGGGGAAGCTCTCAAGAGCTATGAGTATAGTTATGAGTATAGTTAACTCAATTTACTGAAAGTTAATTCTACTCATTTAAAAGAGTTTTGACCTCAGTGTTGAAGGTAATAAGTTAATAAAATACCTCATTACTTCAACTTAAATGGAGTAAGTTCACAGTACTCGTATAGATTAGCTTTTTTAACTCAATTCGTTTGTAGCAATCGGTTTCCTCAAACGGTTTGAGTTGCCTTAACTTATTGGGTTTTACAGTGCTCAGTTGGTTTGAGTTCTCTTTATTTATTGGGGTTTTACTGTGCTCAAATTGCTTTGTTTACTCAAATGGAATAAGTTCACAGTACTCATTTGGATCAGTTTGAGAACTTTGTTGGAATCAGTTTCCTCAAATGGTTTGAGTTACCTTTACTTTACATGTTCATTGACCAGGCGAGAGCCCTGGGCTCAATTATCTCCGAGCTTAGGGTTCTCTCGTAGGACAGCATGCCAATATTATCAAGCAATGTCGAAGTATGAACTCTTGAAATGAAAAAAAATAAATAAATCCTTTCTACAGGGTGGGCCATTTATATGGATATAAGATAATAAAATGGGAATGGTTTCCTGAATACAGTTTCCTGAAAAGTGAACTGGTCTTCGTGGGCCAGTTGAATGGCCACAAGGTCTCTCGATCTGACCCCCATAGACTTTTATCTTTGGGGTCATTTGAATGCAATTGTCTATGTAATTTATTAAGGTGTATCTATATAAATGGCCCACCCTGTATATACTAAAGGGTAAAGTAATTTTAAAAGTCTTTATTGCAGGTTGGATACATCAATGATCAGAAACTACATTAATTTTAATGCATTTTATGCACATTTTGTTCTCATAATGAAAAAACAAAACAAATGTACCTACCACTCACACATATACTAATTACTTAGTATATATACACACACAAAACAAACTCTGATATCAGTATATTTTATACAAATTTATATTGTCAAAAAAGTCATGCAACCTATGTTTTTTTATGTAACTTTAACTTATTTGAATAAGTTAATTGAATTGGGTAAGCTAAATTCTCCGTAGTGTATGAGTGTGTGTGTGTGTGTGTGTGTGTGTGTGTGGGTTGCAGCTGGAAGGGCATCCGCTGCGTAAAACATATGCTGGAATAGATGGCAGTTCATTTTGCTGTTGAAACCTCTAAAATAGAGACTAAATCGAAGGAAAAGGAGAGAATGAATGAATAAATAATTAAGGTTTCAACTTTTTTATTTCTCTAAATTTTAACTTGATGTTTTAAATCATTTAAATTGATGTTGAAATAACTTGTAAAGTTTATTTGATTGAGCTATATGCAAAATATATATGTACACACATAATTATAAGTACATACATTTTCTATTTATTTGCCCTGCAGTCATCAAAGCAGAGATCAGGAAAAAGGGATTATTTGCTTTACAGTACAAACCTAAAAAATATGTGCTAGAATATGATATAACAAATGTAAAATATAAAAAGCAAAAAGATAATTACAATTTTAAAGCATTGAATTAAA
This sequence comes from Danio tinwini, assembly GCA_903798205.1. Lineage (NCBI taxonomy): Eukaryota > Metazoa > Chordata > Actinopteri > Cypriniformes > Danionidae > Danio > Danio tinwini. The sequence continues at coordinate 2,700,499 of CAIGQZ010014538.1, forward strand.
AACCTCTTATTGAAGAATGTCTGACATTTTGCTTAATTTTCTTGGACGAAATATTGCTGTTTTAATGTTGGTTTTGGGTGTAACTATTTTTTTTTACAAAGTGATGGATGTATTTATTGATGACAGGATAACTGATATATGAAAAGCAATAAGGGTGACATTTTGCATTTTCAATAATAAAAATAAACAGTTTACATTTAAAGGAACGGTTCACACAAAAATGAAAAGTCTGTCATCTATTTGTCTTATTTTATTTGTTTATCAGTCTTATTTGAGGTTTTGAGTAATTAATTTTAATAGTATTTTTTTCTACTATGAAAGTCAATGGGTGCCATCAACCACAATTCTTCAAATATCATCTTTTGTGTTCAGATATTTTGAAGAATGATGGTTTATGGCACCCATTGACTTCCATAGTCAAAAGATTCAATTCATAATGGCAGAGTATTCATTTTTGGTAAACTGTCTCTTTAAAAGGGACCTATTATGCCTCTTTTGTAAAATAAGTTTCTGTCTCTAGAGTGTGTGAGACATTTTGGCTCAAAATAGCACACAAATAATCTTAAAAATTGTCTCTTTTAGGCTTTGGTGCAGGATCCCTGCGGGGTCTTAACAAGTCTTAAATTCCAAAAACTAAATTTTAGGCCTTAAAGTCTTAAATTTGCTTAATTAGTAACTTGTAGGTCTTAAATTATTTAAAATGGATCTTAATTTTCCTCTGTCCAAGTAAAGCTGCCCTATTGGGCCAACATCCATCTAATAACCAGCAATCTATATAAATAATACATTTTTTTCATATTTAAGTTTTTTTTTATTGCTAAAAGACACAGTTTACAATATCTGTTTGACATTTTTACAGCAATTTCTCCAAATTAAATGACCTAATCAGAGGAAGAAAACTAAAAACAATTACACAATTCCTCATGATAATAACCATTTCATTTTAAACCAAAAGCCAACAAATGTATATTTTCTGATTGTTTATGCCATTGCCTTAAATATAATAAATATACTTTTAGCAATGTTAAACTTCTCATTAAAAAATATATCTATATTATATAAAAAAATATTGTTGCAAAGTTTTTTGGACACATTAAAATTTGTTGCTAAGAAATAATTACTAATGCTAATGGCAACCGATCGGGCCATTATAAATAATCATTAGTGTTTAGCCCTGTATACGTCTAGAATTAAATTCATATTGGTCTTAAAAGGATCTTAGTCTTAAATTTGACTAGATAAAACCTGCAGAAACCCCCTAATTTTGTCATTTTGGTTACTATCGCTTTTTTCATTCAGAGCCCCTATTATGTGTTTTTGAAATTGACCTTCATGTAGTGTGTAACACAGCTCTAAGTGAAGTGAAATATCCAGCTAAAGCTTAAATCTGAAAATGGACAGTTTTTAAAACTATTGATTCATCTAAAAAAAGAGTCGACTCATAGTGGTTGGAATGAATCGTCTTGATAAGGAGTCTTTAGCCGTTTCGTCGTGACGTCGATACGAAACAAAAGCCCCACTCACTAACACAGCAAATACAAACAGATCCTGAAGTCATGAGTTTGCAATGTTGTTTGCATTTAAAGAACATTACATTTTTCTGTGTGAAATACAAGGGATTTTATAGATGCTAGTATTGAACAGTTCATTCCAGCGCATTTACTTGAGAGTAGGCTATGAAAGCTGTTTGCATGTCCAATCCGCCTCTGGGAGCCAGTTCAAGCCAAACAGTGAGAACAGCGCCTACTAGGGTCACAGAATATGATGGAATTTGGTAACACGTGCAAAATAAGGCCAGTTTATTAGGTACGCTAGGCTTTGGGCTGGTGCACAGCACTGGAAAGAAGGCTCAGGGTAAGCACATGGGAGCCCGCAAAGATAGCTTGTCAGAGGACAGAGGAGGAGCGCTGCAACCCCCTGGCTGGGGATGTACAGGTAGGGCTGGATGATATGGCAAAAATTTATATCACAATATATTTCATAATTTCAGTCGATACGATATAATTTTGATATCGATATGGACGATATTAAAAAGACAGGAAAAATACTGCCAAGAACGCACACAATGGATGTCTGTACCAATAATTGGCTACATCTGAATCTGTAAAGTCTATAATACCTCCAGGCTCATAACTTTTTTTTTTTTATAAAAACAGTACTAAAAAATAAAATTAATGTTCACTTTTTATTTGTATTTAGCCTTTACAAACAAGAAATGTGAAATAAACTATCAAATTAATAAAACTCTCAGACTTCGCTTATATATATATAGATAGATTGGGCATAGATTAATTATTTTTTAAATCTAGATTAATCTCGAAATTAATCTAGAATAAAATG
>CAIGQZ010014538.1:2737826-2750506 GCA_903798205.1 Danio tinwini
TGCTCTATAGGCAAACTGCAGGGGGTCCAGCAAAGGTCCAGTGATGTAGATAGAGTAGGATAGAGGGAAAGATGAGTGCAGCAATGTACAGAGACATCCTGAATGAAAACCTGCTTCAGAGTGCTCTTGACCTCAGACTGGGGTGACGGTTCATCTATCAGCAGGACAATGACCCAAAGCACACCGGTAAAACATCAATGGAGTGGCTTCACAACAGATCAGTGAATGTCCTTGAGTGGCCCAGCCAGAGCCCAGACCTAAATTCTATTGAACATCTCTGGAGAGATCTGAAAATGGCTGTACACCGTCGATTCCCATCCAACCTGATAGAGCTTGAGAGGTACTGCAAAGAGGAATGGGCAAAAATTCCCAAAGACAGGTGTGCCACGCTTGTGGCATCATATTCAGAAAGACTTGAGGCTGTAATCGCTGCCAAAAGGTGCATCAACAAAGTATTGAGCAAAGGCTGTGAATACTGATGTACATGTGATTTATCAGGGTGCTTTTTTTTTTTTATAAATTTGCAACAATTTCAAAAACTCTTTTCACATTGTCATTATAGGGGATTGTGTGTAGAATGTTGAGGAAATAAATGAATTTAATCCATTTTGGAATAGATTCAAGTGAAGTGCTATGAACACTTTCCAGATGCACTGTATTCACCTTATTCTCCGTGTATGAGAGGGCGCAGCCATTTGAGTTCTTTTAGCTTGAGACTTGTGGTCTAATTCACTTCCATTCATTTTTAGACATTAAAAACAGCTTGTTTTGCTGCTTGTTGCAAACTGATTTTTTCTTATTATCTTATTCTATTTTGTCTGTATAGTCATGCAAACACTAGTTTGTAGAGCTTGTTTGATTTCTCCCATAGACCACTAAATCGGAAGTTCTAAAGCAAAAATGAGTGCACTTCTGCATTGAAGAATAAGGTCAATATACACACACAAAATATTCATCATTGATTAATTTAACTTCACCTTAGTCCCATATTTATCTGGGGTCACCACAGCGGAATGAACTGCCAACTACAGTATTGCAGCATATGTTTTACAAAGCGGATGCTCTCCAGCTGCAACCCAGTACTGGGAAACACCTATACACACTCATTCACACATACACTCATACACTACAGCCAATTTAGCTCATCAATTCCTCTGTAGCGCATGTGTTTAGACTGTGGAGGAAACCCACACCAACAGTGGGAGAACATGCAAGCTGCACACAGAATTGCCAACTGACCCAGCCGGGACTCGAACCAGCAACCTTCTTGCTGTGAGGCAACAGTGCTAACTACTGAGCCACCATGTTACGCCTAAAATAGTGTGTGTGCATAGTATTTATGAATATTTAACAATATAATATTTAAGATATTTACAAAGGTACTATCATATTTAATAATATCCGATATTATAAAATGCAATACTTATGTGCAGTTAGTACACATTAGAAGAAATGTAAAGAAATCTTCTTTCTGTTTGCGATAAACTGTGCAGCCCTACATCAGTTTCCTGTTGTGTAAATCTCCTCATGATCTGATGTGTGGGTGTGTGTGTTTGCAGACGCGTGTGCAGCACTGTGTGTGTTCAGTAGCCAGTGATCACTCTGTGGGTCTGCTGAGTCTGCGAGAGCGCAAGTGCATCATGCTGGCGTCCAGACACCTCTTCCCCATTCAGGTCATCAAGTGGAGACCCTGCGACGACTACCTGGTGGTCGGCTGTTCGGACGGATCCGTCTACGTCTGGCAGATGGACACAGGTGAGGCTCATGGGTCAAATGTCACAGTTCATGAGCAGCACTAGATCATTTATGTAGAGTAGAGCTCAGGTGTAGCAGTATTGAGCATTATACAGACATCTTCGTTCAGCACTAATAGAGACCTTTTTTGTGTTGGTAGCTGTTCAATATTTAGCTGTTTATTTATTTTTAAATGTAATAATTTACAATACTAATATTCTTATAATATTAAATACTAATAACAATAATATATTATCAGTGTTATTGTTATTAATATTGTCATTGATATTTTTAATAATCATAATTACAGATTACTACTAAATGCTAATATTAATAAAGAAAAAAACATAATATTTATAGTAATAATAATAATAATATATTATTATTAATATATTATTATATTATGAATGTATTAGTATATATAATATAATAATATATTATTATTATTATTATTGTTAATATATTATTATTATTATTATTATTATTGTTATTTTATTAATAATAATTACAGATTACTACTAATTAGTAATATTATTAAAGAAAAAAATCATAATTATAATAATAATAATAATTTATAATTAATATTATTATTTTTTATTAATAATAAATACTGATTACTACTAGTTACTAATATTATTAAAGAAAAATCGTAATATTTATAATAACAATAATAATGTATTATTAATATTATTGTTGTTGTTGTTGTTATTTTATTAATAATAATTACTGATTATTATTTTATTATTAAAAAAATAGTATTATTTATAATAATAATGTATTGTTATTTTTATTAATATTTCTGATTACTACTAATTACTAATAATTATTAAATAAAATCATAATATATATAATAATAATAATAATAATACATTATTATTATTTTATATTATTATTATTGTTATTTTTATTATTAATAATGACAGATTACTACTAGTTACCGATTTTATTAAAATAAAAAATCTTAATATTTATAATAATAATAATGATAATAAAAATATATTATTATTATTATAATTATTATTATTGTTATTTTTATTAATAATAATTTCTGATTACTACTAGCTACCAATTTTATTAAAGAAAAAATCTTAATATTTATCATAACAATAATAATAATAATAATATCTTATTAATGTTATTTTTATTAATAATAGTTACTATTTACTACTACCTGATATTATTAAAGATTTTTTAAAATAATAATAATATTTTATTATTATTGTTGTTGTTTTATAAAAAATAATTACTAATAATTACAATTATTATTAAATAATAATAATATAATCTGTTGCATGTGTAATAATTATTATTATTAATATTATTACAAAAAAGATTGTTTTACATATAAATAAATTTGTAATTTTTTTTAGCAATTCTCAGAATATCTTTATTTTTTTTCCCAGTTGTTCGTATAAAATTACTGTTTATAAATATTTTATTTATTATAATTTTAGATAAATAAGTTTGTTTTTTGTCAATCACAACTGATTATTTGTTAGCCATAATATAACTGTAATATATTGTACACCTCTGTTGTACATCATACATCTGATTATTAATTATCCTGCATATTTAAATGCATTATTATAATATTCTCCTTCTATTGTAGCATTTTAATTTTATTATTACTACTTTATGTGCTTTCATTTTTATAAATTATTTTATTTTTTAATTTTATAACATTGTTTTTTTAAATCAATATTTTTTCATCTAACATCAGTGTGTTGGTTCGGCATTATCTTAGGTAATGAAAACAATTAAATACTTTTAGGTATTATTATATTGTGTTATACTTTTAGGAAACAGCAGCAGCATTGTAAAAGCAATTGTTATTAATTTTATTTAGATTTAGCTGTGTAGGCAACAGTAGAGTATTTCAAAACAAATCTAGTTAAAAGTGAATCAAGTGAAAGAAAAATGAATCAAGTGAAAGAATAATACTGCAGATTTTAATTGAAGGCCATGAGTATGAGAGTGTCTGTCCTGTTCGAGTCAGAGGATGGAGATCTGCTGAAGATCTGTCCGTCTCTCCTGCTGCATTACACACATTAGTGCTTTATGTATCCACTTACAGCAGGGCATTATGAGAGCCGAGCAGAAGAGGAAACACACACACACACACACTCTCGTCTGTGTTTGATGAGTGTTATGGATTCGTCTGGTCTTCATTTAGACATCTGCACCGACATACAGACTGATGGATTTATACACCAGTGTGGTTTATTTTTTTGTTTTTAGCTCATTTGTTATTTGCTTTGTTTTTCTTTTATTTAATGTAATAGTTTGTTTCAGATTAACGACAATTAGAGTTTCAGTTTTTATGGTTTGTATCAAAAATCCATCTATTGTTGTTAATAGTGGTGTCAGCCAAAAAGGAGAGGAGACAAATGTAATTTGCTTTCCATTCATTACAGAAACAGCACTGCAAGAAACCTTTGGTTCTAACAAAAGAACTTAAAAGCTGTAATTATATAAAAAATAAAAATAAATAATTAGCTGAATAAAAATAAAGTGTAAAATATTCAGTACTGTGAAAAATTCACTGTTCCTACTAATGTTGCTGTTGCTAGTTGTCGCCACCTACTGGTTTAAATGATGTAATTGCTGCCTCCAACTTTCATTTTTGAGAGTCAAGTTAAATGCACATGACAGTGCTTTAATCTTTACTAGAAACATCAGTGGTTACATATAAACTATAAACTGTTCTCCCAGTACTTCTGTGTTATTTGATTACAACTTCACAACTCTTTCTTGATTTGTCTGTTTTTCACACACAGATTTGAATGCAGTGATTTGAAGGATTAATAAACATATGCAAATCACCATTATTTATATGTTGCGTGGGTGTTGACATCCTGATCTTTTAAAGATTAGTCTTGCAGCTTGCACTGAATGCATTGATGCAGGCTAAACATTGAAAGAAAACACCTTTAATAACCTAAGAAACCCACCACATCCTGAATAACCCACCACAACTTCTTTTGTCATCATTATATTTTGCATAATAAAAAACTGGAGGAGCTAAACTGAACTGAACTTAAACTCTGAAAACTGAACTGACACTCTTTCAATGTACTGTAACCTTCTATGTGAAGCTGCTTCGACACAATCTACATTGTAAAAGCGCTGTAGAAATAAAGCTGAATTTAATAGAAAAACTATTGCTGTGATGTTATTCTAGCATAATAACCCCAGGGGTCACAGTCAAATAGAAAAAAGAATTGAAATGCTGATGGCTTATTATTTGCATGTTGTTTTTTTATGTAACTATTAAATATTAAGTATATTAAATATAACAATGTTTATCTGTATGTTATGTATAAAATATGGTAATTCTAATAGTTTAATAACATATATGAGATTTTTGAAAATTATCAAGCAACCCCCCCCCCCCTCATTGTCTCGCGACCCTTACTTTGAGAACCACTGTTTTAGAGTAACAACTTTATTTCAAGCAGAAAAATAATTGCATTCATATAAGCTTTAGTTATTTAATCACTTTAAATAATTTATGTGTGGCCTAGATGAGCAAAATAATGTTTTTGATGTATTTAAAATGTAAAAAATGAAACTATTTAATGTTTTTTTCTCACAGTTTTAGTGCTTTTTGGTTCTTCAATTTAAACTATATGAAAATGAAATCACATAATTACAAAACTAAATAAAAAAAGCATCATTAACTGTGTCCCAAATGCCACACTATGCACTTATGCACCTCAACAGCAGAGTATATGCATGTAGTGTCCTCCCAAATGGATCACTGATGTTTATTTGCTAGTTCAAACTGTTTTCCTGATGACGTTTGACGGTTGCCAAATTTGTGAAACAAATGACCAAACTACCAAATAATACCTGCCATGAGGATAACCGTATTCACCATCAGGAGGGGGTATAATCTCTATCGTAGGAGAATTTTGCTTTCACAATCCAAAATAAATAAAGTAATCCAACATCAGTGCCCAAAAGCTCCGCCCCTTCCACTATGTCAGCAAAACAGTGGCCAATGAGTGTGAAGTGTCCAACATTACACACTTCATTTTACCAGTTGAATAAGTGCATCATCCGGTTATTCAAAGTGCACTTATTCTGTTTAGAGTTTTCAGTGTGAACGCATGCAACCTACACTATTTATACTACACAATAGCGTAGAATAGTGCATAAGTATGCGATTTGGGATCCACCGACTTTTATTCAGTTAACATTTTAGTATATCTGTGTATTTATTTTTTTACATTAATGTTTTTATTATTTGTTTAATTTTTTTCATTTTTATTTTTGGTAATTTTTGTAGTTGAGTAATTTTAGCACTTCAAAATATTAAAATGAGATATGTTGTCATGGTAATGAGCTGAAGTACATGTTTTTTTCTATGCTAATTTTTGTCCTTTGTGCATTGTGTAATGTACAGTATTTTTGCACGTACAGTTGAAGTCAAAATTATTAGCCCTCCTGAATCATTAGCCCTACAGTAATAACTTAACTAATAACTTAACTTAATTAACTTAAAATAACTTAATAACTCATCTCTAATAACTGATTTATGTTCTCTTTGTCATGATGACAGCACATAATATTAGACTAGATATTGTGGGAATATAAATTTATATAAACTAGTTTCAAATGAACAATAATCTACATATAACTAAAAAGTTTTATTCTTTGGTTTTTAATGATATCATTTCATGAACAGCTCAGCCATGCAGGGCATTTAACCTTTGTCTTTCTGACTACTGGCTGAGACAATGTGATGCAAATGCTATGGGCAGGTTTTAACCACTCAGCTTTTGTCTTTGGGTGATACTCAGGCCAAAGAAACCCCTTTTGTTGATGAACTTGTGTGGCAGGTTTTCTAGCACCTACATGCCGGGTATCATGCTGACTTCAATGCTGAATTTGCATGCTTTGTTTAGGCATCTCCCCTCCTCCTAAGTAGACATTATAGACAGGACATCTTTGTCTCAAATCAGACTTGTGATAAAACTAGCAGACGGCAGACCTCCAGTAGGCTCCTGCAGACACATGGACTTCTTGAAGACGTTGTATGACTGCAGATTAACCAACACGTCTTAATAAAGGAATTCTGCTTGTTTCGAGTCTCCTGGACTGGGTTCTCTTCTATCCATCATTTATTTTTTTTACAACAATATCCTTCAAGATACTAGTATTCAGCTTAAAGTGATATTTAAAGGCTTAACTAGGGTAATTAGGGTAAAGTTAGGGTAATTAGGCAAGTCATTGTATAACAGTGGTTTGTTCTGGAGACAATCTAAAACTAATATTGCTTAAGGGGGCTAATAATATTGACCTTAAAATGGGTTTAAAACAGTTAAAAACTGATTTTATTCTAGCTGAAATAAAGCAAATAAGACTTTATCCAGAAGAATAAATATTATAGGAAATACTGTGTAAAATTCCTGAATCTGTTAAACATCATTTGGGAAATACTTAAAAAAAATCACAAGACGGCTAATAATTTTGATTTCAACCGTATATAAACCCCTGTGTGTCTGTGTTTTAGGAGCGCTGGACCGATGTGTGATGGGAATCACAGCGGTGGAGATCCTGAATGCGTGTGATGAGGTGGTGCCAGCGGCTCTGGACTCCCTCAATCACCCCGCAGTGAACCTGAAGCAGGCCATGACCCGGCGCAGTCTGGCCGCACTCAAGAACATGGCGCAACACAAACTGCAGACGCTCGCTACAAACCTGCTTGCGGCCGACAATGCAGACAAGGTCAGACTCAAACACACATACACTGGGCAAAGCACTGGTGTTGAATCATTGTCCTGTTCATGATTTAATAGCAATTGCTGCGATTCAGTTAATAGCCACAAGGGGGAGACAGAAACACAAAAAAATAAGATTTGAACATGCATGGGTTTTACTTTCACATTTCGTTGTAGTGATAGTGAGAGACAGCGTGTGTACGGTATTTCTCTGATTATAGCTGTAGTTTAAAGGGCTCTAATTTAATGATCTAGGCGCAGAGTCTAAAGCTCATGGCGCAAAAGCATTAAGGCTGTGTCTGAATCCACTTTTGCTATTTTACGGATAGATAAATATGCTCTGCGCCCCGGTGAATGGTCTAACAGGGTTGTGTTTATTCTCTTAATGAGTTCTGGGTGTGTTTTAAGCATAACCTGCATTAAACCAATCAGAGTCTCATCTCTCATTCCCTTTAAGAGTCAGTTGTGTCACTCCATGGCGCATTAGATATTTACATGGCGGACTTTATAAGTGTAAAAACTGAACGCTTCACTAGTGAGAAAACAGTTAAACAGAGCATCTGCAGCACGAGGATAAAGAACAATCCTCCTCCATTCAGCCTCTTTACTTTCTCTTTACTTTACTCCTTTACTTTGGTGGAGTAAGGAGACGGTGGAAAACTCACTCCACTGAACACATCCATTAGCCCAAATATTTAATCTCCTTTGTTAAGCACAAAGATTTGTGTCTAAACTATTTCTAAATTCAGTTCTAATCTCCAGCAAAGGAATAAATGAACAATAATAATGAAGTGTGCTCAAACAACTGAGTTATATCCAAACACACGTCCTGTTCTTATGCCCCATATGGTGATGCAGACGTCTCCAAAACCCCACAGCTGGACAAATCTACACTTGTGTTTATTAAAACAGATATAAATCTGCAGATAATAAATAATACTGATCATAATAATAACATTATACAGATGCAGATTATCATGAATAAACTGAAAAAGCCTCCTGCGCTGAAGAAGGCATGGAGGCAGTATTATTTATATCTATGTAGTAAATTTTTTTACTTTAATTGTTTATATCTGTAAAGATATTTGTGTGTTGCTGTTCATCCTGTGTGTATTCAGCAGTGTGTAAGTGTTTAGACCTGCATAGGCGCATAACTAACACGCTCTGCTGGACTTTAGAGCAGCTTTTAGTTGGTCAATGCTGTGGTCTATTCCAGTTTCTCAAAATAACAACACACCAACAATGCACCTTAACACACCTCCTTTATAGACCAGCACACACAGAGTCCACAGAGTAGTGCAAATAGATTTACTATTAAAACAACGTGATGCAAAACGTGCAAATAACTGTTGCGCTGGTCTGAAAATAGCAACAAATCAAGCCAAACACATCTTGCGCCTTATTGCATGACAGGGCCGAATATCAGAGATGGGGTGAAGTATGATCATGAAATATGTTTAAAAATACGCAAAAGTAATGAAATGAGGCAGTAGCGGTAAGTTTTGATGCATTTATTTTGGTCCCCTTAATGAAATGGCTTATAAATGATGCAAAAAGCTTTGAAAATGTAAAAATGTAAGGCTGGGGAATATAATATCATAAAAAAAAATCATAATTACTAAGTGTTTAGACCTGCATAGGTGCATAACTAACACGCTCTGCGCTGGACTTTAAAGCAGCTTTTAGTTGGTAAACGGTGCGAATTTCAGTTCCTCAAAACAGCAACACCCCAACAATGCGCCTTAACACATCTCCTTTATAGACCAGCACACACATGAGGCCACAGTGAAAGCTACTGTTGTGCTGGTCTGAAAACAGCAACAAATCACGCTAAACACGTCTTGTGCTGGGTGTATGATAGGGCCCGAAGACTTAAATCTTTGATTTATTTTAAGGAATGAAATTGTTTTCTTTATGATAAAAAAATAACACCAGTGTTATTTTAGTATCAAGTACTGTTATAGTTTTTATTCACATCACCCTGCAGCCCAACACCAGTTACTCACTGAAGCTAAGCAGGGCTGAGCCTGGTCAGTACCTGGATGGGAGACCACATGGGAACATTAGGTTGCTGTTGGCAGTGGTGTTAGTGAGGCCAGTAGGGGGCACTCAACCTGCAGTCTGTGTGAGTCCTAATGCCCCAGTATAGTGAAGGGGACACTATACTGTCAGTGAGTGCTGTTTTTCGGATGAGACGTTAAACTGAGGTCCTGACTTTCTGTGGTTAATAATAATCCAATGGCACTTCTGGTTAAGAGTAGAGGTGTAACCCAGGTGTCCTGGTCAAATTCCCTCCATCGGTCCTTACCCATCATGTCTTCCCAATCATCCCCATCCACTGAATTGGCTCTATCACTCCACTCCCCCTATAGCTGGTGTGTGGTGAGTTGCCCTGTGGCTGCCGTCACATCATTCAAGTGGAGCTGCACATTGGTGATGGTGTAAAGAGACCCCCCCCTCATGATTGTGAAGCGCTTTGAGTCTATGGCCATACATGATAAATGCACTATATAAATACACATTACATTACATATTTTAAGCTTCAGTTCAACCGCTATGGCCATAAACTAAAGGGAAATATGTACATTTTAATATTATTTTAGAATATAACAACAGAAATGCGAAATTAAATCGCTAATGTATCTTTTTCAGACTTCTCATAGCATTTATAATGTTTTATCATGTTATATTATTTATATATCAGTGTATTTTTTCCTCTCTTGATAGTTGCTTTGTGTAAAAGTGTCTGCTGAATGAGTAAATGTAAACATCCTAACAGGTTTTGCTAATGCTTTACTTAAGAAGTGTTCCTAAGACTGTTATGACACCTTTATAATCATCATATGATGCGTCATGAATATTAATGAGATTTTATGGATATTTATGACAACTTTCAGTAAGTGCGTGTGTTTGTGTGTGTGTGTGTTTCACATGCACTGTATGCAATTTTGTCCTTCTCTTTCTCTCAAACACAAAGAAACACACACGCACGCACACACACGCACACACATATCCAGCTGAGCTAATGACACATAACCACCAGCAATCAGAGCTCAGACTGTGTGTGTGTGTGTGTGTGTGTGTGTGTGTGTGTGTTTCTCTGTGTCTGTTCACACACACACACAATTTAAAGTGCTCTGCTGTCATTGACCTTGAGCTGTCAGTGTAACACACTTTTACGCTGTCTGTGTGTTAACACATGTGTAAAAGACTGTGTGTTTGTTTTATGCATGTGTGTGTATTGATTTAATAGTAACACACACACACTCTCCCTTATTTATCAGCAGTTGTCACAGCGGAATGAACCGCCAACTATTCCAGCACATGTTTTATGCAGCAGATGCCCTTCCAGCTGCAACCCCATACAGGGAAACGCCAATACACACTCATTCACAGACACACTGGTCAATTTAGTTGATCAATTCCCCTATAGCGCATGTGTTTGGACTGTGGGGGAAACCAGAGCACCTGGAGGAAACCCACGCCAACATGGGGAGAACATGCAAACTCCAAACAGAAATGGCCGGGGCTCGAACCTGGTGGTTAGCTGGGGCTAACCACTGAGCCATCGTGTCACCAGTTTTGTAACTAATAATTTTAATTTGGAGGTGTCCTTATAGTGTACATGCACAGCTAGCGTTTTTCCCCTATCGATAAACTACCAGTGAACAGTTAATGTGACTTCTTAAATTGTATACAGTCCCTTTAACAGCATCAGTGTTGTAATGTAATTAAAATAAAATCAGTTAAATAGACTTAAGCATCCACTGCACTGTTAGTGAAAAAAACAGAGCCAGCAGAGAGTGTTGTGTTTGTTGTTGTCCTGTAGAGGGCAGTGTTTCTCCATCACAAAAATACTGACAAATCAGAGGAAACACTAATAATACCAATATACTAACTCAACTATAGAATATTGCTAAATTCAGAGGTCATTAATGCTGCCTGAGTCAGCTTTGTTTATATTAATGCATATGCTTTAATCTATACTGACAAATATTGCATTTAATTATTGTTAGAGATTGTGTGTGGAGTAGTTGAGTGAACTGATCCCACTGCAAACATCACACTTTAGTCACAATCTGCTGATATTTTGGGCTATTTTGTGCACAGAATGTTGTACATAATCTGCAGGTTTATGAGGAAGGATTTTTCGCAGTTTTTTTTTTCTTTTTTTGGTGTGTTAATCTTGTCAATAATATCATTCAGAAGGTCATGATTCGCACTCATTAAATAATTACTTTGCATAGTTTTTATTTAACACTTTTTCAGGTGATACAAACACACGTTTCAGCACAATGCCTTCCTCAGTGTGTGTAGATAAGAGTATAGTAATTAAAATCTGAATACATGAAATAAAAGATATGTTAATGTACTATCATGCTCAGCATATATGCGTACACCCCTCACAAATCTCTCTTTTAAATTCATATTTTTAATAGGAAGTTATACAGTATTATATTTGTGCATATACATTAGATTAGTCAGTGCTGAAGCCAAATCTGGAGCTTATCTAACTAAATAACTTCCGATAATGCTCCAAAAACTAGTACAGCCAAATTTATATGTTAGAGAAATATATTAAATACAAATTTAAACAGCGGGAAAATCAAGAGAAGCAAAAAAAGGGAAACATTTAGCCAAAATTTTCCAAATGGTAATTTATTTATTGCAATGTATTTATTTTATTATCTTTCAATTTCTTTTTTTATATACTTTTATTGTTTCAGAAAAATGTGATGCATACATACTGTATTAGTAACCAAATACCAATCAAAGAACACCCACCCCATCCCAACAGAGCCATAAAAAATAAATAAATAACTTATTAATTTTGTATTCACATGCAAAAAATAATACATAAACAAATAAATGAAAAAAGGATATAATAATAATAATAATAATAATAATAAATAAAATAATAATAAAATAATAAAAAAGAGCAATTTTGTAATAAAAAAAAAATACCATTAAGACATTGACATTTCAACACATACATTACAATGAAAGTGAAAAATATATTAAAGTTGTTTATTACAAACACAGTGCATATTAACAGTCACATTTTTAGGGTTACTAAACGGTCAGTCCATTCTTATTTAAAAAATCAAGGAAGAAGTCCCAAATCTTGTAAAATATGTGCATTTTTTATTTGAGTAAGTCAATCTTTCTAATGAATCTGGAGCTTATCTAACTAAATAACTTCCGATAATGCTCCAAAAA
>CAIGQZ010014538.1:2796149-2807975 GCA_903798205.1 Danio tinwini
AGAGAGAGAGAGAGAGAGAGAGAGAGAGAGATAATGTGTTTCGCGTTAACGCCAATAACGGCCCAGCACTACTATGAACATACATCCATGCCTAATATCAGATGGACAGAAAGGGATGAATTTTTTATCAATTGTTCAAATATTAATATCTGTGATCCATGATTTGATATGCAGTTCACTTTAATGTGTGATATAACTAAAAAGTGGTCATAAACGAATATTTTCTCAATTCAGAGTAGCGGCTTAAACCAGGAAACAGTATTTCATACGTCACGAGTTAACAAGCGGATAACAGTCGAACACATCCATCCAGCATGCGTTTACATTGAAACTCAAGGAAGAGAGAGACAGTATGGGTGAGTGACAGAGAAAGTGAGAGACGCTGTGTGTGTGTCTGTGTCTGTGTGTTCACCAGCAGCCCGTTTGGTAATGTAATGTGTATTTATATAGCGCATTTATTGTGTATGGCCATACACCCAAAGCGCTTCACAATCATGAGGGGGTCTCTCCACACCACCACCAGTGTGCAGCATCCACTTGGATGATGCGACGGCAGCCACAGGACTACGGCGCCAGTGGGCTCAGCACACACCAGGTGGAGTGGAGAGACAGTGATAGAGCCAATTTGGTGGATGGGGATGATTGGGAGGCCGTGATCGTAAGGGCCGAGAGGGAATTAAGCCAGGACACCGGGGTTACACCCCTACTCTTTCCGAGAAGTGCCATGGGATTTTTTATGACCACAGAGAGTCAGGACCTCGGTTTAACGTCTCATCGGAAAGACTGAGCTCACTGACAGTATAGTGTCCCCTTCGCTATACTGGGGCATTAGGACTCACACAGACTGCAGGTTGAGCGCCCCCCTGCTGGCCTCTCTAACACCACTTCCGACAGCAACCTAGTTTTCCCATGTGGTCTCCCATCCAGGTACTGACCAGGCTCAGCAGTGCTTAGCTTCAGTAAGTAACTGGTGTTGGGCTGCAGGGTGATGTGGCTGGATTTGGTAGTTTTTCTGACGTTCTGTAAATCATCTTCCCATCTCACAGTCAGTGTATTCTCAGTGATTCCTACCTCTTCATTTGTCTGAATGATAAGCTTTAGCTGTTTGTATTTATTCATGATGAGCTGTGCGAGAGTGTGTGTGTTGCTGGTCAATATCAGGTTAATTGAGGAGTTCAGCAGGACACACACACTCACTTCATCAACACTAAACCAGAGGAGATGCTCAATATCAGCTTAAAATCACAGCAAAGTGGAGGATTGTGTTGATTGAATTACCATCACATGACCACACCACACCACAACCTGCCTGTGCCTTACACAGGTGAGTGGGCTTGACAAACCACCTGTAGAAAACACGCTCTTTCATTTCTCTGACACTTAAATCATTACTTGCATGAATTTTGCACTAGGGATGCAATGATTAACCGGTTTCACTATTAACCGCACTGTAATTTGTCACGGTTAAATAATCATAAAGGCTTCTCAACACCACGTTTCTGCACAGAACAAAACTTTAGCAACCAAACAAAGGTATGCCAACTGTGCACTAGATTGTACACAGAGACTAATAACCACACACACTGGATTAACTATGAATAAGGCTATTAACTAAGGCAAGCTTGTGTAAATTGGTTATTTCTGATGTGCACGCGACGCAACGTGCTCAAACTTTTCAGCTGCACCTAGTTGAGATGACAGGGAGACGTATGACTGCGAGAACTGCAAACGGCTGAAGTTTGGGGAAGAAGCAATGAAAAGTACACAGGTTTGCAAACTCACTTAAAGTTACAAATAATGGCGCCGATGAGAGCATGTTAATCTGAGAGAATGTTAATCCGCCAGTTGAGATCGAGTGCGATTGACTGCGCGTTTCTTCAATCATAAATTAATTAAATCATTTTCAATCGAAAAATCCAATCTCAATGCATTGCATTCACTGCGTGTTCAGCGCAAATGGACGCTAAATGTAAAATCTAACACAGTCAAAGACTATACAATAGGGACTTTGATATAGTCTATACCTATAAAAACAATAGTGCAAAATGCATATTTCTAACTGCAATGCTTCATTTTTGCTTGACGCAAACCAAACATTTATTTTTCAGTGTAACAGTTGGACATTTTATAGCAGGAAACTTAAATTTAAGCACATTCAAGGCAGCATGATCATGAGAAATGTAATACATTGTTAGTATTAGTGTCATAATAGTCATCATTAATATTTAATAAATATTAGACATTCATTTTGGAATTATTGCACAAATATCAATAAGTCATAATATAATTAGTTACTTTGTTTTTTGTTAGTCCTGACTGATGTTGTTTTCAAATACAATAAATCTGTTAATATACAATATGCAGGGGTGCTCATTCATTTTTGGTGGGTGCTCCTACTTTTTTTTTGGTGCTCCTAAATGTTTGAAGTTAGGAGCACCAGGGCTACCAAGTAAAAAAGTTGATCCTTGCATTAGACAAATCCTATTTCTTTATTCTCATTTGTTTACTTATTTTTCTGTCATTTATTTACAGCGTAAAAATTATTTATGTTGAAATGTCAAAAATGTCACTTATTTTTAAGCACAAAGAGAAAAAATGGAAAAAGGAGTGTTCATATGTTTTTCTAAACTAGTCCTGTTTTAAAAATAATAAATGCATAATAATCGTCATAACCGTGAAACCGTGATTATTTCTCAGACATCTATAATTGTTGAATCCTTAATTTGCACCAGATATTTTCATACAACCACTCAATATCTCTATGAAAACATTGTGCGTTTCTGAGTGTGCCTCACACAGGTGAGTGGGTTGGACAAACCACCTGTAGAAACACACTCTTTCATCTCTCTGGCGCTTTAACTGACACTTGCACCAGTTCTGCACATTTGCACCAGATACTTTCATAATAAAAACAAACATTATGCGTTTCTGAGTGAGCCTTACACAGGTGAGTGGGTTGGACAAACCACCTGTAGAAAACACACTCTTTCATCTCTCTGGCGCTTTAACTCACACCTGCACCAGTTCTGCACATTTGGACCAAACACTTTCATAATAAAAACAAACATGCATTTTTGAGTGTGCCTCACACAGGTGAGTGAGTTGGACAAACCACCTGTAGAAAACACACTCTTTTCATTTCTCTGGCGCTTTAACTCACTTTTGCACCAGTTCTGCACATTTGCACCAAACACTTTCATAATAAAAACAAACATTATGCATTTCAGAGTGTGCCTCACACAGGTGAGTGGGTTGGACAAACCACCTGTAGAACACACACTCTTTCATCTCTCTGGTGCTTTAACTCACACTTGCGCCAGTTCTGCACATTTGCACCAGACACTTTCATTATAAAAGCGTGCATTTCTGAGTGTGCCTCACACAGGTGAGTGGGCTTGACAAACCGCCTGTAGAAAACACACTCTTTCATTTCTCTGGCACTTTAACCAGCACTTGCATGAATTTTGCACATTTGCACCAGACACTTTCTTACAATCACTCAGTATCTCTAAAAAACATTGTGCGTTTTTGAGTGTGCCTCACACAGGTGAGTGGTCTTGACAAACCACCTGTAGAAACACTCTTCTTTCTCTCTCTCTATAACAACCACTCCCCCTCCTTACTCTATCACCTATTCTCTGAGCAATGACAGTTCCTTTGTATAATTAGCATTTGTTGTGTGTATTGCCTTTTGTTGAATTGCTGAATGCCTCTTTAGCTGCAAGTCGCTTTGGACAAATGTAAATGACTAAATGTACATGACTCACATCAGCTCAGTGCACTGGAGTAATAATGGGTCTTTATGCAATGCGAGGGATTTTCAGCCACAAATAAACATTTGGTGAAAGGTTGATGTGGCTATTTTCAGTTTTATAATGTTTCTTTTACAGCATTGATAATGTAATTTATAGGGCTGCACAATATATCACAAAGCTATCATAATAATAGTCATATCATGATGATAGTATATGCAATATACATATCTCAGACATGGCAAAATCAGAGTTATTCATTTTGCAGTTTTTTTTAGCTATTTTTTATTTCAGATCGAGTTATATTTTAGTTTATTATTTTGGAACACAAAGCTAGACAAGGTTAAAATGACATGAAGCTATGCTATATCATTATTATAATAATTAATAACAGCTATATTATTGTTATTAATATTTTGTATCTTCTGTATATTAATCTGTTTTGATTTGATTATATTTTTATTTATTTTTTTTAGAAAATGTAGATGCAGACCGTTTATGTTATGCCATAGCCATATCACCCTGCAGCTCAAGACCAGTTACTCACTAAAGCTAAGCAGGGCAGAGCCTGGTCAGTACCTGGATGGAAGACCACATGTGAAAAACTAGGTTGCTGTTGGAAGAGGTGTTAGAGAGGCCAGCAGGGGGCGCTCAAACTGTGGTCTGTGTGAGTCCTAATGCCCCAGTATAGTGAAAGGGACACTATACAGTCAGTGAGCACCGTCTTTTGGATGAGACTAAGGTCCTGACTCTTTGTGGTCATCAAAAATCCCATGGCACTTCTTGTAAAGATTAAGGGAATAACTAAATTCCCCAAATTCTCCCTTGGCCCATAACTATCATGGCCTCCCAATCATTCCTATCCACTGAATTGTCTCTCCACTCCACCAGTAGCTGGTGTGTGCTAAGCGCACTGGCGTCATTGTCCTGTCGCTGCCGTCACATTATCCAAGTGGATCTGCAGACTGGTGGTGGTGTGCAGAGACCCCTCTCATGATTGTGAAGTGCTTTGGGTGTATGACGATAAATGTGCTACATAAATTACATTACATATGTTGCAAACATCAAATGTTGTTAATATAATATTTTAAATATTTTAACAGCAACTAAGTTTTTTTCTTTTATTATGAAATTTCAATTTAAAAAAATCAAATCTTGCCATTGTATAAATGAGTTTTAGAACTTTTCATTGTCTTTATAATTAAATTTTTTTTAGGTTTTTTATATTTTTTTCACTGTTTTAACTGCTAAAAATGTTTAATTATAAATTTTAGAATTTTGAATATATTTATAGACATTTTCAGGTTTTTCCTCTTATATGTGTCTTTTTTTTTAATGATATTTACATTTTATTAAATCAAATCTTGACACTTTATAAATGAGTTTTAGAATTATTTAATTTCTTTAAAATGTATATATATATATATATATATATATATTTCTCCGTTTTTTTCTATTATTTTTGTTATTTTCGATGTTAATGAAAACAATTGTACTATTTTGTTTTTTATAAACAATTTTACATAATTACTTTTAGGTTTTATTTTAGTCAACATTAACAAACTAAATCACAATGATTATGATGTAGTTACAGTTTGAAAACATTTTTGCACAAATAGTAAATATAACATTTATTCACTCATTTTTCTTTGGCTTAACCCTGGTTTATACTTCTGCGTCAAGTGATTGCCGTAAACCAATGCCGTGCATTTATACTTCTGCATGTTTCTGTTTCTCTGCAATACACTTCTGAAACACTAGCTGGCAGTAGGTGTTTATGTTTCTCTGTGTCGAGTTTCTTCGCTGGCGTTTTGTTTTTTCTGAACACTTCCTTAATGTACAAGTGGCTCAAATTCGCTCATTGTGAGGCGGAAACCGGCAGACGTGCAACAACTTTAATCATAAGTTAAACACAAAACAACAGTCTCCATCCGGAGCTCCTTCACGGGACTCCACACTTGTAAACACTCGCTGCATCGGGCGCGTGGCTCTCACCTCCGCCCACACTCGTCAGTGCTACCAAGCCGACCAATCACAGAGCTTGCGATATGCGTACGCGTTACATTTTTTGAGAGGTGCACGTCAACGTCGCCGATGGTTACGGCGAGGGGCTATGCGTTCACACGTAGGCTGCGCTGTAGCACACGCATGCGTTTGACGCAGAAGTATAAATTGGCCTTTAGTCTTATTTATCAGGGGTTGCCACAGCTGAATGAACCAGCGGATGCCCTTCCAGCTGCAACCCAGTACTGGGAAACACCCACACACAGTCACATTCACACACACACTTATACACTATGGCCAATTTAGTTAATCAATTCCCCTATAGCGCATGTGTTTGTACTGTGGGGGAAACCCTTACCAACACAGGGAGAACATGCAAACTCCTCACAGAAATGACAGCTGAACAAGCTGGGATTCAAACCAGTAACCTTTTTGCTGTGAGGCCACAGTGCTAACCACTGAGCCACTATGCTGCCCCAACACAACATTTTCCGTTTGTCATGTGTTTTTCTCTCTGTCAGTCAATCTGAGTTTGATCTGCCGCAGGTTTAATCCTGGATCTCTGTGTTTCTCCGTGGAGGGTTTGCGCAGGTCTGAGGGTCTCATTAATTAGCGGGGCGTCTCGATTAGCTCATTCTCACCTTTAAGCGTCATTGATTCATTTGCAGCCTCTTTAATGAAAAGCTTATTTTAATTGCTAATTCCAGGATAAGCACCGACTGAAGGAGCAGAATAAAAATGGTGGTAATCAGGCGCTAAAGCTTAATAAAGCCTCGATAATGCAAAGCACCAATAAACCCTGATGAGCTTTCTAACGAGGTTGCCAGAAAACCAGAGAAATTAAGTGACATTTCCGGAAAAGAGATGCAAAGAAAATAGCGTTTGTGGTAATTTAGTTTGTCGCTGCAGTAAAAATCTGCATTTTTGCTCATTTCGGTTAAAATAATGAGCAGTGTTGATTTAGAATATATTATATTTATTGACGAAATCATATTTATTGATTTAGTTTACTTTTAATTCATTTATTGATTGAAGCGTTATAGCAGGGCTATTCAATTGGTGGGCCAAACCCGGCCCCCGAGGCAATTTGTCAGCCCTCCTAGTGTGACCAAGACATGAAAAATAAATTTAGTTCAGTCAAAAAATGGCCGATATAGTAATGAAGTGATGTGCGTCTGTTCAATACAGCACGAGCTGCAGTTGAAGGCTGTTGAGTTGAGTCAAGTTGAGTCACAGTTCTGAAGTTTAATTTCAGACTGTTTATTTTATTCTCCAGATCTGAGGTGAACTATCTGCTGCTGCTTTCAGTAGTATGGCAATAAATGTGATGTGAAATGGCATTCAGACTCACATTATTAGCATTTAACACTGAATAAAGCACATGAGCTGTACCTGAGCTGATCATTTATCCTGTTGTTCAGCTGTGAGAAATAGAAGCCGTTTCTAAAATATAAATTTCAGCTGTTGGTTAGGACAAAAACTCCTTTTAATATGGAAAACATTCCTTCTATTGTGTGCCGTTGCTTTTATTTAGAACACGACTTAAACCAGCCTTAAATCAGCCTTTAGGCTCAATAGTCAGGCACACTGCTGTTGGTGTCGTCAATCTGGCAACCTGCGCTTGTGTGTTTTGATCCAGGAATGTAATACCTAATTCAACCACTGGATGTCAAACTTACATATTGCAATGTGACAATTTTATAATAGAAAGACAGTTCACCGGAACCGCTGAGGCCAGCTGGCTGAAATTAAAAGCCCTTTTGCATATACACCATTGTCTTTATAGTTTTTAATATTTTTTTTTTTTTAGTGAAGCTGTAGTTTAATAAAAAAAATGTATGCTGTCAAATGAATAATCGCATCCAAAAATCAAAGTTTGTATCTACATAATGTGTGTGTGTGCTCACTGTGAATTAATATTGTGTGTATATATATATATTTATACATATATATATAAATGAAAAAGATTTAAAATGAAAAATTGTATATATAATTTGTATTAGATGTAATATTTATTAACATAGCATAAACAATTTATACTAATTTATTAACTTATTAACATGACATTTTGTTAAATATATAAATGTTTGTGTGTGATGATGTAAATACAAGCATTTATTTTGGATGTGATTTAATCACAAATAATCTTTATATTTAATAATCACTATATATTTCAAATAAAATACACACACACACACACACACACACACACACACACACACACACACACACACACACACACACACACACACACACACACACATATATATATATACTTTTTTATTTTATTATGTTTTTTATTTGTGTATATTTTGTTTTAGCTTAATACATTGTTAAACTAAATGAAAATGAGTGAATTTTTTTTGGAAATTTGTTGAAATAAAACACTTTTCAGTGGTTTATGCGTTTAATCTTTCTTACATGTTAAATTTCATGAAAACGTCATATAATCATTTATTCATTCATTTTCCTACAGCTTTATTCATCAGGGGTCGCCACAGCAAAATGAACCACCAACTATTCCAGCATATGTTTTACACAGTGGATGCCCAGTATGCAACCCAGTACTGGGAAACACCCATACACACTTATTCTCTCACACACACGCACACACACACACACACACACACACACACACACACACACATTATACAGTTGATTAATTCCCCTATAGCGCATGTGTTTGAACTGTGGGGGAAACCGGAGCACCCGGAGGAAACCCACGCCAACACGGGGGAGACCATGCAAACTCCACACAGAAATGACAACTGACCCAGCCGGAACTCGAATCAGCGACCTTCTTGCTGTAAGGCCACAGTGCTAACCACTGAGCCACTTAGTTTTATTTAACAAACTAAAATAGCTCAAACTAAATCAATTGATTTAAAAACTTCATAAAACTATTGACACGTGCAACACAAGCAGCTTTTGCACACAAATGACATGGAGAAAAGAAAATGATTTGTTTTTCAGTGACTGATGATGGTCTGTATGTTTGTGTGTGTGTGTGTGCAGCTGGGACCGCCCCTGAGACCGCCCCTCAGGTCCCACCCCCTGCTGAAGCTCCATCCACAGAGATCAAAGTCCCAGAGGAGGAGATTGACGTGACGGATGATGACATCACAGCAGGTGAGGAATGCTCTGTTTTACCACACACACACACACACACACACACACACACACACACACACACACACTCAGAGCTTCACATCCGCTTTTATATAAGTACCACTTCGGGTATTGGAAGCATTGGAATAAATGTGTGTGTTTTTTAAATGATGTTAATATATTGTATGGTATTATGTTTTTATTTGTATTTTGTGAATGGTTATGTTTCTGGATATGGATTAAGAGTCTGAAATGTACAGGCAATAATAATTAATCTCACACAGAAATCACTAGTTAAACACAGAGAATACATTTCCTTCTGTCCAAATAAGATTCTGTAATCCAATATGTTTACATAGGTTTACAGTACAGTACATCAGAAGTGCCTGCTCCAGCAGAAATCATCATACAGGAATTATAATAATAATCATACAGAAATAATGCCGCTGTTTTATTAATATCACTTTTCCTGTACTTCGGCTCAGATTTCCTCTATTATACTGTAAGTGTTTTTCTAAGAACTTTATAAGCAGGTTATCATAGTTATGTTAAAGTTTTATTATAGCAAACTAAAATCAATACTCTTGTGAAATATTATATTGAAATAAACACCAAGTAAAATCAAATATAGTTTTGCTTCAGCTAGTTGTCAAAGCAGCATTTGTTGTTTTCATGTAGTTAACACTTAGAATCTGTCAAAAAATGAGTTTTATATGAACAATCATTGATATAAACAGCAAAAATCAGTCCAAGACATTTGAAAAGTGTTTAAAATTAGTTTTTCCACATTTTCTGAGTGCCTTGGACTGATTTTTGTTGTCTATTCTGATGAATTCCTTACCCAAAGAGCACCAACACATTATTTAAGCTACCCCTGAGCACTTTTTGTTAGATTTTGAATCATTGATATAATTTTGAACCATATATCTAGATTATTATACGCTGATTTGTTTCAAATGGTATTTATGAAAATAAAATATGGGTGAAATATGGATGAAATAATGTAAAAGTTAAAAAAGTATGAGTATATATATTATACCAGGCACTGGTGGGAGGCGTGCATTGTCTCGAGGCCGCAGGCTGAGTGCTTTAGTGTCCCACCAGTGATGATATACAGCCATATTGCACTGCTACTCGTGTGATATTGCGTTTATACAACAGTTTGATGGCACAATCGTGTATATAACAAGCAAAATCCAACATAGAGTCTAAAAATCCTTTTGTATGAGGAACTACTTTCTTTCACCATTTATTTACATCTGCAGCTGACGTCAGAACAGCAGAAGCCGCTGCTCATTCACCAAAAATACTGTAGAGCTAGTGTTTGAATGATTCTCTAGCGTAATGTCTAAAGTGATGACAAAACAGCTGATTTTGCTCACATTTTAAGATTATGAGGCTGAACAGCATGAAATGTTATCAGTCTACAGAGATTTCCCAGTATTTCTCTGTTGCAATCGGGAGATCACAATAATTAACCCTGAAAAAGCCAAAGCAAAGCAAACACTGGCAGATTACTATGGTATAAATACAGCACTACAACATACACAAGAGAGAGATTGACTTAAAGTGTCACTTACCTGTTTAATAATCATTTCATCATTGCGAGATTGAAATTAAGGGAGTTTTTCTCTCTTAAGGACTTATTATGTGCTCTGTCTCCATCTTGTGGCACAACCGTCTTTGCCCTGCTCAATGACAGGCTGATGTCCGCCGCTTAATGATAGATATTTAAATTAGGCACTATTCATGTAAATAGCTGCAATCTAAACAACTATATTCTCACCTAAAAAAGCCTCAAAAGTACATGATGTTGTCCAACAGCTGCAATATTTGTCAAACT
Organism: Danio tinwini; assembly: GCA_903798205.1. NCBI lineage: Eukaryota > Metazoa > Chordata > Actinopteri > Cypriniformes > Danionidae > Danio > Danio tinwini. Next base: position 2,806,857 of record CAIGQZ010014538.1, read on the forward strand.
GTAGTGAGTTTATTGGTCTGCTGTCACTCTATGTGGGCGGAGTAATACACAAGGGGGAAGAGGCTGTACGAGTGCTGATAATGCAGAATATCACACGACTATCAGGCAATCAGATTCAAGAACCAAACAGAACTGTTGTATGTATTTGTATGTGCAAACACACACATATACACTTAAAACCGTGTGTGTGTGTGTGTGTGTTTGTGTGATTGTGTGTGATTGTGTGTGTGTGACACTGGCAGCACTGGACTCGAAGCGTTTGTCTGGACTTACTGATTTAATTCTGCGGAATAAATGGAAAAACAATGTCAATAAGTGAAAAATGAGAGTAGAAGATGATAAATGTTTAGGCCTGTCTTTGTTATTGACTGAACGCAGAGAGAGAAAGAGAGGGAGACAAGCAAACCCTCACTGCTTCACTGACTCAACACGGACATCAGTGCATGTGTGTGAGAGAGTTTGTGTGTGTGCTTGAATGTGTGTGTGTGAGGATTTTGCATAAGCATGTGTGCTTGAATGTGAGTGGATGTGTGTGTCTGTGTGGCAAAACATTGTGTGATGTTGTTGTTAATGATTGTGCATTCATTATTTCTTCATGGGGAAAATACGTTGGACAAATATTATACTGAGTTGGCGGTGCGGTGGCTCAGTAGGTAGTGCTGTCGCCTTACAGCAAGAAGGTCACTGGTTTTAGCCCCGGCTGGGTCAGTTGTCATTTCTGTGTGGAGTTTGCATGTTTTCCCCGTGTTTGTGTGAGTTTTCTCTGCGTGCTCCAGTTTCCCCCACAGTCCAAACACAAACGCTTTAGGGGATTTAGGTTAGGCATATTGTCCATAGTGTGTGTGTGTGTGTGTGTGTGTGTGTGTGTGTGTGTGTGTGTGTGTGTGTGTGTGTGTGTGTGAATGAGTGTGTATGGGTGTTTCCCAGTGTTGGGTTGCAGTTGGAAGGGTATCCGCTGTGTAAAACATATGCTGGATAAGTTGGCGGTTCATTCCGCTGTGGCATGATTAATAAAGGGACTAGGCCGAAAAGAAAATGAATGAAGTATACTGAATTTCATCTTTTATGAGATACACACACACACACACACACACACACACACACACACACACACACACA
>CAIGQZ010014538.1:2817714-2830792 GCA_903798205.1 Danio tinwini
GTTGTTTGAGCACACTTCATTATTATTGTTCATTTATTTCTTTGCTGGAATTTGCAGCGTCATGGTGGCTCAGCGGTAAGCACTGTTGCCACACAGCAAGAAGATTGCTGGTTTGAGTCCTGGCTGGGTCAGTTGGCATTTCTGTGTGGAGTTTGCATGTTCTCCCCGTGTTGGTGTGGGTTTCCTCCGGGTGCTCCGGTTTCCCCCACAGTCCAAACACATGCGCTATAGGGGAATTGATTAACTAAATTGGCCGTAGTTTATGAGTGTGTGTGTGTGTGTGTGACAGAATTAGTGTGTATGGGTGTTTCACAGTACTGGGTTGCAGCTGGAAGAGCATCCACTGTGTAAAACATATGCTGGAATAGTTGGTGGTTCATTCCGCTGTGGCGACTTGTGAAATAGAGACTAAGCTGAAGGAAAATTAATGAATGAATGGATATAATTTGCATGTTTTTTTTTCATGTCTATATTTTTTCTCCACATTTTATGTCATTATATCTTCATGGTCATTATTTAATCTATAAGCCATTTTCCCAGCCTCAGTGTGATGTGTCATATCCTGTGTGTGTGTCAGTCAACAGATGGGTAAAACAGTCAAGTGAGTTGTTGAAGTTGTTTATTGATCAGTCTTTCCTCGTCTCTTTCTCTTTGTTTCTTTTTTCTCTTGCTTTGCTTCCATGCAGCAGAAAAAGCAAAGAGCAAAGGCCAGAATTAGACTGCAGAATTGATTGAAGCTGTGTGTGTAGCTGTGTGTGTAGCTGTGTGTGCGTGTGTGTGCGTGTGTGTGCGCGCGTGTGTGCGTGTGTGCGTGCGTGCGTGCGTGTGTGCGTGCGTGTGTGCGTGCGTGCGTGCGTGCGTGTGTGCGTGCGTGTGCGTGTGCGTGTGCGTGTGCGTGTGCGTGTGCGTGTGTGTGTGTGTTCTGGTTCATTTCCTTTACTGCTTCTGTTGCGTTTCACTTTACTGTTGACATCAGCTTTTCAAACTTCTGTTTCAAAGTGGCCTGATACAACATTTCTCTATTGTTCTTAAAGAGACATTCAGCTTCAAATAAAATAAATGAATCAGGTGTAGGGCTGGGGATTTGGCCCTAAAATCAAAATCACGATTAATTTCTATTACAATTAATGAACTATTATTTTATTTATTTATTTATTTATTAAATTATTTATTTCATTATATTTATTTGTTAAATTATTTATTTATTTATTTAATCATATTTATTTATTAAATTATTTATTTATTTATTTCATTATATTTATTTATTAAATTATTTATTTATTTATTTCATTATATTTGTTTATTATTTATTTATTATTTTATTCATTCATTTATTTTATTAATTTAATTTTATTTGATTTCATTTATTTATTTATTTAATTTCATGTATTTATTTATTTCATTTATTTATTTATTTCATTTATTTATTTATTTCATTTATATATTTCATTTATTTATTTTTTATTTCATTTTTTATTTATTTAATTAATTTATTTCATTTATTTATTTATTTTATTTATTTTTTTATTTTGTTTATTCATTTATTTCATTTAATTCATTTATATATATTTTTTATTTATTTCATTTATTTATTCATTTATTTATGTATTTATTTATTTATTTATTCATTTATTTATTTATATATTTATTTATTTCATTTATTTATTCATTTATTTTTATTTCATTTATTTATTTATTTATTTATATATTTTTATTTACTTCATTTATTTATTTATTTATTTCATTTATTCATTTATTTTTATTTCATTTATTTATTTATTTATTTATTTATTTCAATCATTTTCATTTTATTTTATTTATTTATTTCATTTATATATATATATATATATATATATATATATATATATATATTTATATTTTTTTTTTATTCATTCATTTATTTTATTTATTTATTTATTTGATTTCATTTTTTTATTTCATTTATTTATTTATTACGCAGATGTGTTTTTATTTTGTTTCTTTGTAATTGTTTGAGCAATTTAATTTGTCATTGAGATTGTACAATTTTTTTCCTTTTAAGTTTAAAATTATTTTGTGTTTTTGTAATTTTTGTAATTAATATTTTTTTTTACATTAAAAAACAAATCTGTTATTTTTGTACCTCAATTTGAAAACTAAATGAAAATAAGAAATATTTTCTTGCCAACTCATTTCCCATGGTTTTTCATTTTTTCTATATGTTATATAAATATTTTAAAGATAAATGTTTTAATTTTGGTTGCATTTATTTTTCTATATCATTTGCTGTTTCATGTAAAAATACACACACGCACACACACACACACACACACACACACATATGAACACACACACATGAACACTAACTATTTTAGTAATGTGTACATGGAACTTCACCTGTGTTATGGCACCTTGCTGCAATTTTAGTTTCTCTAAACGGGAAATCTGACTGTTCTTTATATAAATTTATTTTCAGTTAACGTTTTTTTCTTTTAAGCACAGTAGTTGCACATTATTTTATTTACATAAGAAGGAAAAAACATGTTTTGCGACAAGCGAGTTTGTACATGATGTGGATTTGTAACATTTTTATGTGAACTGTCTCTTTAAAGGGCCACAAAACCCCCCTGTCTCAGCAGGGTGTTTTCACAGCTCTATTTTGGAAAAAGTCAGGAAAGTGGGCGTGTCCAGCTCTGTTTAGGTGGGAGTGTTGCGAAGGGAAAGAGGGAAGGATTTGCATAAAAATGTGAGTTTCCGTCGCAGGGGAGAAAGACAGTGACTGTGTTTACATGGACATCAGTAATCAAATTATTTGCCAACTTATTACTTTTGTCGACTTTAACTGCAGTTTGGCACTTTCACTTTTATTCAGGAACATTTCCTGCATGTCCCCTGTGATAAACGAGAGAAGCTGCTGGAGAGTGGAGTTTTAATGGAGTGTTTGATACCGCACGGCGGAAGGGGGTGGGGGGGGGGGGGGGGGGGGGGTTTGGGTCCTCTGCATTTCTCGGAAACTTAGATGCACTCAGTAGGTAGTGTCAGAAAGCCGTGTGTGTGTGTAGACTATCCTGTCACAAAATGTGGCAAAAATCCTACACGACGGTAATAGTTTGATTGCATGTATGACTTTACACTTGGAGAGCAGCATTTACAGCGGATCTTTCAGTCTATAATATTGTACTATAATATTGCAGTGATATTAACATACTGTAAACTTAGTAACTAAATCATTTAGACTGTGGTCTGTCTTTAAACACTGAAAGAGCACTGCTGACCATACCAACTAACTTTGCCATCTGAATGAACAAACAAAGACCACTGATCACACACACTTACCAAATCTGTTGACACAAGACAATCAACACAAACTGGAGCCATGTCTGTTTTAAAAGGAGACGAGTGGCAAATCCAGATTTCACCATTTCCAGATGTGAAACGCTCTCGGGTAAAATTGTTCCTTACAAATGCATTTCTATCATGTGCACTGTAATCCACACATGAGTTCAGCTGCGCTCTCATAGTGGGGAAATGAAAACAAAACCTTCATTGCAGCACATAATAAACACAACACTGATGACTCATGTCTCTAAATTCTTGTTCTTTCACTTGTTTTGGCAACACAACATTGCGTCTCTCTGCCCTCTGAACACTGTAACAGGTAAATCAGTCTTGAAGCTATCATGCATATTAATGAAGATCCACCTCATACACAATAGAGCGCGCTGATTGGTTTGAACCAAGTCTTTCTCATAAATTAATGCCGCACACTCAGAGACGTCACGATGCACTCGCAGATACAGACATCCACTCTCCACGCTGGAATACACACAAGTCTCTAATCGCCGTGACGCAGCTTCAACAATTTGTTTCAAACCGGAAGAACAAATTTGCTCAAAATAACGCAAAAACAACCCATTTTCACTCTTTAGTGTGATATATGTGTCCTAATAGTGTTTATAGCAGCATGGGACACATATAGGACTGTCAGCAGCTCAACATATGTGTTCTGGTGTTTCGTGACCCTTTAAGTGGCTGGAGAAAACACCTGATCTTGCTGTAGTTTCTTTCTTTTGCTCTGAAATCACTTAACGGCAGTCATGCTTCAGAGAAGCATCAGCTTTAGAGGTGATCGTCTTGCTTTTCTGTCTTCAAGGCTGTTACCTTTCACTCGCTCCAGCGTCTTTTGTAAATGTTAAATTGGATGAGCCTCACTCTCTTAAACGGCCACTTACACTTCCATTTTAATGGATGCTTCTTCTTTTTCTTCTCTGTGCGTGCGTGTGTGCATGTGTGTGTGTGTGTGTGTTATGAGGTGAAGGTCTTTTTCTAATGCACCATTTTTAAAGGGGAAAAAATAGGCACTTTGTTCACACCAATGATGGCGCTTTCCATTCAAAACTGAAGAAACTCTCTGATGAAGATGCAGGTGTTGAGCAGGTTAACCAGCAGGGAGCGCTAGACTGCGATCAAACTCACAGCTGGTTTTACACAGATCGAGTAGATTGTTAAAAAAATCACAAACAAGTTGTTGGTACATTAATAGTTAATTAAAAAATACAATACTCAACTTTTAAAGTACATCACTTTTGAAATACAACAACTTATATCTAAAATACAATGTTTCATTTATCAAATACAACATTTCACTTTTAAACACGATGTTCCACTTTTAAAATACAATGTTTCACTTTAATATACAATGTTTCACTTTTAAATACAGAGAATCAGTTTTACAATACAATGTTTCACTTCTAAACACAATGTATTCCTTTTAAAATACAATGATCTACTTTTAAAATATGATGTTTCAATTCTACAGTAGTGTTTTACTTATAAAATACCATGTTTCACTTAAAAATACAATGTTTCACTTAAAAATACAATGTTTCACTTTAAAATACAATGTTTCACTTTTAAAATACAACGTTTCTCTTTAAAAATACAATGTTTACTTTAAAAAATACAATGTTTCACTTTTAAAATATAATGTTTCACTTCTAAACTACAATGTTTTACTTAAAAATACAATGTTTCACTTATAAAATACAATGTTTTACTTTAAAAATACAACGTTTCACTTTTAAAATACAACGTTTTTACTTCTAAACTACAACGTTTCTCTTTAAAAATACAATGTTTCACTTTAAAAATACAATGTTTCACTTTTAAAATATAATGTTTCACTTCTAAACTACAATGTTTCACTTAAAAATACAATGTTTCACTTAAAAAATACAATGTTTCACTTAAAAAATACAATGTTTTACTTAAATACGTTTCACTTTTAAAATACGTTTCACTTCTAAAATACAATGCTTCACTTCTAAACTACAATGTTTCACTTCAAAAATACGTTTCACTTTTAAAGTACAATGTTTCACTTCTAAACTACAATGTTTCACTTTTAAAATACAATGTTTCATTTATAAAATACAATGTTCACTTTAAAAATACAATGTTTCACTTATAAAATATAATGTTTCACTTATAAAATACAGTGTTTCACTTCAAAAGTACAACGTTTCACGTTTAAAATACAATGCTTCTCTTCTAAACTACAATGTTTCACTTCAAAAATACAATGTTTCACGTTTAAAATACACAGTTTTACTTCTAAAATACAGTGTATACATTTTTCTAATACGCTCATTAAATCAGCCTATTAGACAGATTTCTAAAAGATCATGTGACACTGTAGACTGCAGTATTGATGCTTAAAATTCAGCTTTGAAATATAGAAATCACATAATTATGTATATTCACTTAGAAAGCTGTTCTAGATTGTTGTAATATTTGTGAGTTTGATGAAATAATGAGCGTTGTTAAGCACAAGAGAAGGAGTTGAGGATTGTTGAGTGTTTGTGAGTTGTGGAGGTTTAGCAGTGGCCGAAGCAGACCAGCAGTCTCTGTGATATTGACCATATGTGGGCTTTATTTCCTTTTCATGTCTGTCTGTCTCTCAGATGCTGAAGCCACACTATTGATCTCACAAACCCACTGGCGCTTTACCTTACTGGAAGCTGTGGGGACGACTGTCACACACACACGCACGCACGCACACACACACCACAAACTTTACACTTACACACTCACACTTCACACACTCTTTCTCTCTCACACTGTCACACATGCACACACACTTCACACACACTTTCTCTCTCTCTCTTTCTTACAGACACTTACACACACACATACTTCACACACTCTTTCTCTTTCACACTCTCTCATTATGCAGTTTATTAGTAAGTATAGTACCTATTTTAAATGTTTATAATTTCGGAGAATCAGCGCGTCGGCGGCCATCAGCAGAGCAAAAAAATTTATGGTGACGTTTCACCACAAGGGGGCGACAGAGACCACATAATAAGTCCTTAGAGGAGAAAAACTCATTTACTCATCAGAGTAATTTCAAACTCCACTCTAAGTCGATCTCTCTCTTGTGTATGTTGTAGTGCTGTATTTATACCATAGTAATCTGCCAGTGTTTGCTTTGACTTTTTCAGGGTTAATTATTGTGATCTCCCGATTGCAACAGAGAAATACTGGTAAATCTCTGTAGACTGATGGCGTTTCATGCTGTTCAGCCTCATAATCTTAAAATGTGAGCAAAATCAACAGTTTTGTCATCACTTTAGACCAGGGGTCTCAAACTCAAGTTGGCAAGGGGCCATTTCAGTGACTGACGATTCATAGGAGGGCCGTTTTAACATTCAAGCACAAGAAAAAAGTGGAAACTTGACATAATTGATGCATCCTAGGACAACAGACGTAATGTTTCTATTTCAAGCATTACCTGTCAGCAGTGATAATGTGAAATCAGCACGTATGTGGTGTCACACATCAACTGCTGAAATATTTCTGTGGTTGTTGTGTGTATGGCCAAGCGTTAGAGACACACTCACTCATTCTTCCACAGAGTATATGCAGTCCAATCTCCAGCCTTTTGTTTCTTGTTGTACATATTGAAGGGGAGTTATTGAATTATTATTCATTTAATTTAATTAGAGTTATTTAATATAAATTACTATTATTAAATTACAATTTAATAATAGGCATAATAATTATTATTCTGTCTCAACCAATTGTATTGTCCCAATAGCGTAAGAACAGCAGTCTAGGTAACTTAATGGCTCGTTTCCACTGACTGGTACGGTACGGGTTGGTACGCCTTTTGACAGTGGAAATGGCCATAAAAGTGTACCGAACCGTACCGTACCACTTTTTCGGCACCCTTTCGAAAGGGTACCAAACACGAGAAAGGGTACCAAAAGGGTCCCAAAGGTGGAGCTAGACACGCAGCTGAACGCTATTGGTTTACAGAGATACGTCACGAGCTCACGCAACAAGCCAGAATGAAAACAAAGGAGTCGCCATGTTTTTATACACAGCTGAGAGATTATATATCCATATAATAACATATAATAACGAGCCCTGTTCGATCTGGGCTCAAATAAACCTTTTCATCGTCTTGATGAACAGCCACAAAGCCAAAAAAAAGAGCAGATTTTACCCTGTGCCCCGTAGTTTTTACGTGCCAGTCTGAATCGCAAGTGGTTTCGCTTTCTTGCTTGCGCGAGCCGCGCGTCTATATCTGAAATAACAAACTTCTTGAGCTGATGATAATAACGTGCGCTTGATTATTGACGTGCTTTTGAAACCTGATCCTGTCAGAAACTGACAAACGCGAGAGTGACGAGCCAAAAAACAAAAGGAGAAGCCGGAAAAAAAGGAGCACATTATTATTTCAGCAAACGTGAACAAACTGCCATGATTAACTATTATCATCACCTTTTGGACTATTATGAACTCAGAATGATGGAGTTACTCTAACAAGAGGCTACACGTGCTGCTGAAGATTACAGACACATTTAATCATGAGAGGTCTGCTCTGACTGTGGGCTCTATTTCCTGCTGTTTTGAACCTAAATAAGGACTAAATGTCTGCTGTGTGTAGTTTATCTGTAAGTGGTAACATATCAGAGACTGTAAGGGTCTGTATGTGTTCATTTATTTATTTATTTTATATAATTGCAGACGCTACAGTAGGCTATTTCACACTGTCATTGATCTGCAGTTATAATCAACTCATGTTTATAGTTAAGTTAGTAATAAACATTTATACAGAAGTCTTTATGTGTGTAAAGCATCTGTTTTGTGAGAAGTTCTTCTCATATGATATGTGAGCGACCCATACAGCTTTACTTTAGACATTTTCTCGAGCGAAAATTACATCGACTGCAACTTTCTGTCGTACACCACGCCCACCAAAAGAGTACCATTGCTACCCTTTTAGCAGTGGAAACGCAAGCCTGATAAAGGTGACCCGTACCGACCCATACTGTACCAGTCAGTGGAAACGAGCCATAAGTGACTTTACTGGCAATTGTTCTTAATATCTTTCTGTTTTGTAAAACTACACCAAAGAGGGGAAAATCATGTACATATCACATTTAACATGTTCATGTTCAACCAACAGTACAATTTTACTAATGTACATAGTTTTTATGCAAATCTTAATTCGCACATGAAGAAAAACTATTAAATGAGACAGTTTCAACCTAATATTAGCAAAATGATCATATTTGTTACACCACCAGCATAACGTCTACGCCGTGAAGAAATGTTTGTACAACAAAATACAGGCGGTATAAAACTGACAATAAATAAAACAACCCTTGAATATTCACAAAAATAGAGCTTTAGTAAAAATAGAGCACTTATGGACATATCTCAACCTTTAAATCAGCCACAGAATGAAAAAGCATGTGTGTTACTCTTGACCGCGCACTGAGAGAAACTGAAAGTAAAACTAATGTGAATGCAGTACTTTAAATGTCCACTAGGTGGTGGGTCAAAGCCATAAGTGGCTAGATGCGACTGCACAACAATAACAGTGGTTCAATATATATATATTTTGGCAGGCCGAATCTCATGGTATTTTTGATGTCAGTTGCGGTCTGCAGGGAGGAGGAGGGCGGGCCGGCAGTTTGAGACCCCTGCTTTAGACATTACGCTAGAGAATCACTCAAACACTAGCTCTAAAGTGACGTTAGCAAATGAGCAGCAGTTTCTGCTGTTCTGACGTCAGCTGCAGATGTGAATGAACGGTGGAAGAAAGTAGTTCCTCATACAAAATAAATAGTGAGACTCTCCGTGTTTGATTTTCTTTTTTTATATACACGATTATGACGTCAAACTGTTGTATAAATGCAATATTACACGAGTAGCAGTGTGATGTGGCTGTATATCGTCACTGGTGGAACGTCAGCCTGTGAACTTGAGCCTACGCACACCTCCCACCAGTGCTGATATACAGCCACATCGCACGGCTACTCATGTGATAATGCTCATGTAAGCGAAAGTCACAGGAGATACACTTCATACTTCAAAGAAATGTGGATTTGTATAAATAGGATTAGTGTGTTTGTTGCTCAATTTCATTTTGTGTGTGTGTGTGTGTGTGTGTGTGTGTGTGTGTGTGTGTGTGTGTGTGTGTGCGCGTGCTGTAGGCCTCAGTCTCTAATTCACGCTCGTCTGTAAACAATGACCCTCTTTGAAAGCGTGTGTCTGCAATTTTTTTTCAGGTCTTTGGAAGGAAGTTAAAAGTCCTGTTTACTGACAGCTTAGAGCTTAATTGACTGGAAGCCCAATGGAGTGTGTGTGTGCGTGTGCGTGCTATTCAGCAGTGCACGTGTGTGTGTGTGTGTGTGTGTGTGTGTGTGTATGTGTGTGTGTGTGTGTGTCTAAGCGAGAGCAGAATCACTCACATTCAAGAGATTCACTTTCTGTGCTACTTTATGATAGACAAAAGAGTCTCAGCAGACACACACACACACACACACACACACACACTTTTTTGCACAGGCCTATCTAAAGAGTTAATGTTGCCAACTGAAGCTCAACCGTAAAAATGACATTGTATCGGGTGTGGATACTGGATTGTGTGTGTGTTTTGTATTGTAAGTGTTGTATTGTGGTGTGTGTGTGTGTGTGTGTGTGTGTGTGTGTGTTTTGTTTGTTTGTGTGTGTTTTTTTTTTGTTTTTTGTGTGTTTGTGTCGTGTATGTGTGTGTGTGTTTTGTGTTAAGTGTCTGTGTGTTTTGTATAGTAAGTGTGTGTTTTGTGGTGTGTGTGTGTTTTTTTTGTTTGTTTGTGTGTGTGTGTTTTTTTTGAGTGTTTGTGTCTTGTGTTTGTGTGTGTGTGTTTTGTATTGTAAATGTGTGTTTTTTTGTGTGTGTGTTGTATTGTGAATGTGTGTTTTTTTGTTTTTATGTGTTTTTTGTGTGTTTGTGTGTGTGTGTGTGTGTGTGTGTGTGTGTGTTTTATATTGTGAATGTGTGTTTTTTTAGTTTTATAGTTTGTTTTTTGTGTTGTGTGTGTTTTTTGTGCTTGTTGTGTGTGTGTGTGTGTATATGTGTGTATGTGTGTTTTGTATTGTGAATGTGTGCTTTTTTATTTTTTGTCTTTGTTTTTTATGTTGTGTGTGTTTTTTGTGTGCTTGTGTGTGTTTGTTTGTTTTTCTGTTGTGAATGTGTGTTTTTTGTTAATGTGTTTGTTTTTGGTGTGTGTGTTTGTGTTTTGTGTGTTTGTGTCATTTGTGTGTCTGTGTGTGTGTGTGTGTGTGTATACATACAGTACACTATGAGCTCTGGATCGTGTGTGTGTGTGTGTGTGTGTTGTAAAGTCTAATAATGTGTTTAACCTTCAGTAAGGAGCGCTAGAGAAGGTCACGTCCTCTTCCTGCTCGCTAATAAATCGCGTTTGCGTTCGCTGGATGGTTCAATTCAACTCAATCCAGCTGCTTTCTGTTTTAGTGCTCATGAAAGTGTGTGTTTTGTGTGCAAATTTGTGTGTGTGTTCTGTGTACATCTGTATGTTTTGTGTTTGTCTTTTGTATGCTTGTTTGTGTTCTGTTTTCTCTTGTGTCTGAATGAAATTATTAGGGGTGTAATGGGTCACATAATTAGGTTATTAAAGGTGTTTTCTGTCACTACTTTCACTACTACCGCCTTTCTTCAATGGGGGGCAGATCATTTAGTGTTACTGCACCCAAACTCTGGAACCCTCTACCACGCTCACTCCGTTCTGCTAATAATATCTCAGAATTTAAATCTTTTCTTAAAACTACATTTACACTGCAGGCAAATGTGGCCCGAATCTGATCTTTTGGCCCATATGTGACTCAGCTCTTGACAGTGTGAACAGCCCAAAGCTCATGGAATCTGATCTTTTCACTTCAGATTTGTGCCACTTTCATATGTAGTCTTAAATCAGACACAGATCTGATGTTTTGCAATGCGACCGCAGTGTGAACGGTTATGTCAGATTTCATGTGACTTTTACATAATCTTTGAGTGACATACATACCTGCCAACATTTGTCTATGAAAATCCAGGATTTCCTGGGGGATTTCCTGGATTTTCATAGACAAGTGGGGGGGGATGGGCGATCAGGTGCGTCAGTTCAACGCACTGCATTGTGGAGCCGTCGGTGCCGCTTCAGTGCCGTTGATCGCTGCAGAGGTTGTGACTTTCAAGTGCCAACGGAAGCACCAGCCATTCAGATCGCTGTATGCAAATACACTTGTTAAGACAGTAGCCGATTTTATTGGCTGACGCTGCTATGACGATTGCGTCAGCCCCAACTTCAAACATGGTCTCTGTCAAGCGTTGACGCTGAAGCCCCGTGTGAATGGGGTGTTACAGATTGTACCAATCACCTGAGGACTGGGGAAAGGGGTTGAAATTCCGGGAGTTTTCCGGGAGAAATGACAAACCGGGAGGTGGGTCTGAAATACGGGAGACTCCCGGGAAAAACGGGAGTGTTGGCAGGTATGGCGACATACGTCATCATTCTGTGCTGCAGACATCATCTACACCTCGGCAGCACAGTAGAATAACACACAGGGAGATTACTTTACCACAGAAAGTTGGTTGTTCATTTAGAAAATTATTTTGAAGGCAAAACTGGTGCTTGTTAACCACTCTGGTTAACGTTCGGGGCACGGGATAATCGCGATGCTAAAGAGCGTCGGGGGTGTTGCGGAAAGGGGATCCGTGCACAAAGGAGGGGGCACTTTCATTTTAAGGACGAACATTATCTCTGAGCAAAAAAAGGGCAGGAGCGTAAGCACCCAAACCCCCCATCTGCACGTGTCTGTTGTTTATAACAAAGTAAAATAAAATAACTCCAAACGGAGATAAACCAACTCTACCTTCACAGTTCAGTCTGCGGCTGCTCATTAACCCTTGATGAGTTCACTACACCGGTGGTCAAACAGACACGCGCCGCGGTTGTCATAAATCACAAATGATCAGTGTTTTCAATAACAAGGGACTTATTTTAGATTTCAAATGGCGAAACACACATTAGTAGTAGCAGAACAAGCCTTTACAGATCATGTAATACACCACGGTTGTCTGTGAAAAGGGCAATAATCATATTAAGCATAATCTGACAGCGTGCTTCATACAGTACACACACTGTGTGCATAATTAGACATTTTGTGTTGTCCGTAACTACTGCGCATACGGGTCAGTTTACGACCATGATCTGTTCACACTGCAAATCTGATATTGGCCACATTTATAGCAACAGTGTGAACAGCCAGACCAAAACATCTGATCTGAGAAATAATCAAATTTGAGCACTAAGCCTCGCAGTGTGAATGTAGCCTTATTTTCTGAATGCATCACTTCTGATCTGCCAAACTGACCACTTTATCTGATCCACCTGCACTCTGCTTATCTGTCTCGTAGGTCTTGTTTTTGTATTTCCAGTTTAGTTATCAGAATCAGAATCAGTTTTATTGCCAAGTGTGCTTCACACACACAAGGAATTTGTTTTGGCAATAGAAGCTTCCAGTGTACATAAAGTGACAAGTGACAACAGAAAATTAAATACAAGAAAAGAAAAGGCAATAAACATTAAACAGAGATGCAGTTAGTCAAAAAGATCTGGATGTTGAATTGTATGTACATAAATATACAGGTTATAAGGTGCTGTGTAAAAGTGCGTATGAGAAAGTATTGCACGTTTATTGCACAGTAGGGAAATATTGAACTGTTCATGAGGTAGATGGCCTGAGGAAAGAAACTTTT
>CAIGQZ010014538.1:2844926-2854941 GCA_903798205.1 Danio tinwini
TCTCTCTCTCTCTCTCTCTCTCTGTGTCTCTCTCTCTCTCTGTCTGTAATTAGCTTTCTGTGGCTCGGGCTGTAATGTGACATGTTTATTGCTTTAACTAGCCACTCATTAGCTCAGCTGATGTTTTGTCAATATTAATTCATCCATTTAAACCAAGTCAAGTCTTAAACAAAGATGTCCGCTCTGAAAAATGGACTGAACCCGTTCTGGTCGGACCGAGCACCGCTGCCGCAGGACAATAATTTAGCAGGCGTTTTACTCTCCTGGGTGTCTAGCTGACTACTTCCTGTCCACACAGGAAATGAGATGTAGTTATGTGTACATTTAGACCAGAAGTGTAAAGATGTTAAAATCTAATACCCTTACTTAAACTCACAGGCCACTTTATTAGGTACACCTGTCAATGCCAATTTCTAATCAGCCAATCACATGGTCAACAACATGCATGCATCACTCAAAGGCATTTTAAATTTAAAAGCATCCATTGAAGGAGAAATCCTGACGTTCAGAGGGAGATCTTTCCAGAGCCTTGGGGCCACAACACAGAAAGCTCGATCACCTTTTGTTTTGCAGCAAGGCCGAGGGACAGACAGAAGAAACTGGTCATGGGATCTTAACGGTCTACAAGCTGTATATGGCCTAATAAGTTTACTGACATAGGCCGGGGCAGAATTGTTCAATGCTTTATAAGTGAAAAGAAGGATTTTAAAATCAACTCTAAGTTCAGCGGCTAATCAGCCAGAATCAGCTGAGGATGAGTTATAAAAAAATTCACCCCCTCATAGTTGTCATGAAGGGTAATCATAGCTGTATGCACCAAAGCCATCGTTTGTACCAGGCTGTAAACATGTTTTTATCAGCTGTAAAAATGGCCAATTTACCAATGCAGTCAGAAAGCACTTGGACATCCTGGAGCAGCCCCCCAAGGTGAGTCGATGAATTGCAGTTTTAGTTACTTACGTATTGGCTTCCCGAGGGAGAGCGGGAGGTTGCTGCTTGGCCAAAACACGTCACCTGAGAATAAGTAATAGATTCAAAAGACCGAAGTTGGGGAATATGCCATTCAATAGGGACAAGATGAATTTAATATCACGTTTATCAAATATAGTGAGATTAGATTATTGATGAGCAGTCTGACGTGCTCAGCTCTCATTGCTGCAGTGCATACCAGAGGGTTGTTGCTAGAACAGATACGGTTGCGGCCGGAAGTTAAAGAGAATTATTTATGTTATTTATTAATTTTCCCATTTATTGTATTTTATTATCGTCTACCCCCAACACCAACCCTAAAACCAACCGTCACAGTAACCTAAAAATAGTAGTTGTACCGAGTATTATTTATGTTATCTATTAAATTACCCAATAAATTGTATTTTATTAACGCCCCCCCATGCCAACCCTAAACCTAACCGTCACAGTACTGTAAAATATGAATTATTGTTATACAGTGTCTTAAAAAAAATCTGCTATATATGTGCATAGTGCGATATGCACATTCCAGAGCATAGATATTTTATTAGATGTCGCCTGCCCTGTTGTTGTCTATTGGAAGTAATGCGTCAATAGAGCCGCTATTTTAGTACAGGGTAGCGCTCCTTTGAAATGAATGCAGGACCAAGCTGCAGTGGAGGACTGTGGCCATCCAGAGCCAGAGAAATACACATATATCTATGATCGGGAGTTTTCCCGGTGGTCAATACGCAATTTTATTTCTTTTTTATTATGAAAATTATAATTGTACATCACTTTTCTATATTGATGAACCGCACGGGCATTGCTGACAAAGAGAGTGTTTGTGTGTATTATCCTCCCTGTTAGATTTGATCTAATGTCCTGAAATACACCCGCTCTCCTGCGTTCACTTCTCATTCTGACCGAGGAGTGATTCGTTTGTGAATGAATCCCCGTTATGAACGACTCGTTCACTTAGACGACAATAATACAAGTTTTTGGCACCGCAGCATCTCGTTGTCATATTTATTTTGCATTGTTTGCTTATTTTATTCAACAAAACTAGCATAAGCCCAGTATTTAGTGCGAGTAGGTGCTACTTTGCCTTATGGTGAATGCAGTAAGTGTCTGTATTATCATCAATAACGTGACTTGAGCGCAAAAGTTCATAACATAAAAACGTAAAAAACTAAATCTTACCTATGAATTGTTCTGCCTTTAGGCTTTGTTTTCTTAGTTTGCTCATTACTACATTCGTACACTGCGCTAAAGTCCAGCATCTTCACATTGGCACACTGTCTTGACTAGTGCGGTTGAATGACATTTGTGCTGGGAGCACTGTACAAATGTGCCGGCGCTATTGACGCATGCTCAGGGTCCATATGCGATATCTAGTGTATATATCTATGATGCCAGAGTGTGTGTGTGTGTGTGGTCATGTGATTTGTGTTTTCAGCAGTGCAGTATGTACGCAGAGCTGTTCAGAAACTCTATGAGAAACGCCAGTGTGGACGCGGATCGTTTTCATTCTAAAACAGTTTTAAAACTAAAAGGTATTAGTGTAATACCTTTATTACACTAAATAAAGGTATTACACTTACCTTTTTTAGGTATTACTGTGTGTGTGTGTGTGTGTGTGTGTGTGTGTGTGTGTGTGTGTGTGTGTGTGTGTGTGTGTGTGTGTGTGTGTGTGTGTGTGTGTGTGTGTGTGTGTGTTGACCTCTCCCCTCTCTCTCTCCCACACATTGATGGTTGCCGGGGTTACAGCATGTGTGGTTGTTGTTGACTAATGGAGTCCTGCAGTCGATTGAACAGAGCCTTGTTAGAGCTGCACTGACGGACGCACACACACACAACAGCTAGAGGGTTTACAGTTCATGTACTAAGACCAGCTCCTAATTTATTTTTAAATAATTATTAATTGTATTAATAATGTTCTATAAATAAATGTTTATAATCATATTTACTCAATCATTAATTTTCCTCTGGCTTTGTCCCTTTATTTATCAGGGGTCGCAATAGTGGAATGAACCGCCAACTATTCCAGCATATGTTTTACGGAGTGGATGCCCTTCCAGCTGCAACCCAGTACTGGGAAACACCCATACACACTTATCCACAGACACACTCATACACTACGGCCAATTTAGTTCATCAATTCCCCTATAGTGCATGTGTTTGGACTGTGGGGGAAACCGGAGCACCCGGAGGAAACCCACACTAACACGGGGAGAACATGCAAACTCCACACAGAAACGCCTGCTGACCCAGCCGGGACTCAAACCAGTGCTAACCAAAGAGCCACCATGTCGCCCCTATTAAAGTTATTTTTATTTGTTTACATTTACAATATAAACATAACAATCTGCATCATGTATAGTTTGCCCAAAATGAAAGATGGACTCATATGGTATGGACATTTCACATATGGTAAATAAATATGTTTATAGTATAATATATTATAGTGTTCACTTTTAAAAAGCATCTTGACGAGAATGTAAAGTATTTAGGAGCAATCTAAAGGGACAACATAAGAGCAAGACAATTGAAGAAGCAGCTGATCTGTTTGTGTGAATGTGTGTGTGTGTTTCTCAGGTAAAGCGCTGACGTTTCTCCTGCTGCAGCCGCCGAGCCCGAAGCTTCCTCCTCACAGCACCATCCGCCGCACTGCCATCGATCTGATCGGCCGCGGCTTCACGGTGTGGGAGCCCTACATGGACGTGTCTGCGGTGCTCATGGGGCTGCTGGAGCTCTGCGCCGACGCCGAGAAACAGCTCTCCAAGTGAGAAACACACACACACACACACACTGTATGATGAGAGGATGTGTTCTTGATTGTTGCACAGCTGTCTGGAATACTTGATTCTGATTGGTCAGTTGTGACATTTCAAGGTAAGTTAATCCCAGATAACAACTGCTGAATAACACAGACTGGTCTGAGATTTTCAAATATACTGATGACTGTACTTTATCCTGGTTATTACACAGCTACTTGCCACAGAATTAAAAGAATATCGTCATTCTGAGCCATATTATATATACACTACCTGACAAAAGTCTTGTGGCCTATCTAAATTTTAGGAACAGCATATAATAACTTGACCTCTAGTTGATGATTTGGTATCAGAAGTGTCTTATATGAAAGGCGAAGGCCTCTAGATGATGCTTATTTGAGCACAATAAAATATGATTATGCCTTGATTTTTAATAATATCATTAGGACAGTAAGGTCTGACTCTGCTTAGACTAAAGTCTCATCACTGAACCTTCAATAATGTCCAGTATAGAATATAAAGTCATGCTGCAGTGGAAACAGAATGAATATTGTGTCTGACTCCATCATGAGCTTGGAGGACTGCATCCAGACATCTCTGAATGACTCAAATCACGCATTAATAAAGTCATCTGGAATGGAGAAGAAAGCCTTCTTGCAGGACTCTCAGAGTTCATCAAGATTCTTTTGGGTTCATCTTCAACGCCTCCTCCTTTATCTTACCCCAGACATGCTCGATAATGTTCATATCTGGTGACTGGGCTGGCCAATCCTGACCTTCTCTGCTTTCAGGAGCTTAGATGTGGAGGCTGAAGTATGAGAGGGAGCGCTATCCTGCTGGAGAATTGTCCCTCTCCTGTGGTTTGTAGTGTAATGGACAGCACAAATGTCTTGATACCTCAGGCTGTTGATGTTGATCATCCACTCTGCAGATCTCTTGCACTCCCCCATACTGAATGTAACCCCAAACCATGATTTTTCCTTTACCATACTTGACTGATTTCTGCGAGTCTTGGCTCCATGTGGGTTCCAGTAGGTCTTCTGCAGTATCTGTGATGATTGGGATGCAGTTCAACAGATGATTCATTAGAAAAATCCACCTTCTGACGCTTTTACACATGATCAACTAGAAGTCAAGTTATTATTTGCTGTCATACAAATAGGATCCACCACAAGACTTAGTGACATTTAAAAGCCTAACTAGGTTAATTAGGGTAAAGTTAGGGTATTTAGGCAAGCCATTGTATAACAGTGGTTTGTTCTGGAGACAATCCAAAAAAATTAATAATATTGACCTTAAAATGGGTTTAAAAAAATGTAAAACTACTTTTATTCCAGCTGAAATAAAACAAATAAGACTTTCTCCAGAAGAAAAAATATTATAGGAAATACTGTGAAAAATTCCTGAATCTGTTCAACATCATTTGGGAAGTATTTGAAAAAATTCACAGGAGGGCAAATAATTTTGTCATCAGCTGTGCATATATATATATAACATTTTTTACTATATAATCTTTAATGCAGCATTAACATAAAAAATAGACATGATTTAGGCTTTTTCCTTTAAAGTATAAATAAATGAGATAAATGTAAACACAAAAGCTGGTTGTGATCTGCATGAATCCGGTTGATTTTGGTGTTTAATGTTGAAGGAGCAGATGTGCTGCGGGTGTCTTCTTCATGCACAGACGAGACGCAGCTTTAATCTGATTGAGTGCATTAATATGATGTAATGATGTCTCATCTTCAGGATCTGCAGCCGTAAGAGGAAACCTTCACCTCTGGTTATGAACCCGCTCGTCCTGCGCTCACGTTATTAAGGCGAAACTCGAGCCTCCAAACATTTGTTATGAGTATAAATATGTCTGCGTGCTAATGCCATTAGAGACGCATGTGCTCATTTTTCAGCCCTGATTACAGGCCAGGCCAGACTTCATGTGTGTTTTCTGTTCTTTGCATGAGGGCTGCACAATCAGGGCAAAATGATTTGCCCTCCTGTGAATTTTTTTCAAATATTTCCCAAATTATGTTGAACAGATTCAGGTATTTTTCACAGCATTTCCTCTAATATTTGTTCTTCTGGAGAAAGTCTTATTTGTTTTATTTCGGCTAGAATAAAAGCAGTTCTTAACTTATTAAAGCCATTTTAAGGTCAAAATTATTAGCTCCCTTAAGCAATATTTGTTTTGTATTGTCTCCAGAACAAACCATTGTTATAAAATGACTTGCCTAATTACCCTAACTTTACCCTAATTAACCTAGTTAAGCCTTTAAATGACACTTTAAGATGAATAATAGTGTCTTAAATTATATTACAAGTTATATACACTACCTGACAAAAGTCTTGTGGTGGATCCCATTAGTATGACAACAAATAATAACTAGACTTCTAGTTGATCATTTGGAAAAGTGTCAAAAGGTAGATGTTGAACTGCATCCCAATCATTACCCTAATTAACCTAGTTAAGCCTTTAAATGTCACTTTAAAGGGTCATGAATCCCCCTCTTTCAATTCAAGTCTAACTCAGAATTTTCCCAAAATTGATCCATGATGGGCGTGGAGTGCAGCGAGCAGAGGGAGGAGTGGGTGTGGCTGGCAGAGCAGGGGAAAAAGGGGAGCAAACAACTATTTTTAGTTGGCTCACAAAATGAGATACAAAACGTGAAGAGACGTATCCTTTTATAGTTTACAAAGTTAAAATGTAAAGAAATAAACAGTAAGGCCTAATCCCAAAACCCCTTAGCCCTTCCCCTTACCTCATTTTGTGCGTTCACGTGAAGGGGTAGGGGTGTCCCAATTTTACTTTTGTTGAAGGCGTAGGGCTAAGGGGAAGGGCTAGAGAGCCCTTGAAACTAAGATTCTTCAGGACCACACTCGAAACCAAGGGATATGAAAATTTCCTAGAATGCACCTCCTACAACAGCAGCACACGGAAGTCAGGAGATGCACAAATTAGTATGTTTTGTCATTATTAGGAATTTTTCAAACAAACAAGCACATGTTTTATTACATCCACAACGGCGTTCGTGTTTTAGCGTTATGTTTTAAAAAAGCTCTAAAATAAAAACCGCTAAGTTTCGCCATCTATAATCCATAATAATATCTCCTGTACAGCAGTCCCACAACATTCTGACACACGATGACACTGGAACACCCTGTCAAAATAGTCTAGTGTCTGGGAATGAGCTTCATACAGTGTCTGCTATAATGTTAATGATGTTTTCTTGTGTTTACATAGATGAATATGGCCACAGTGTAAATGCACAGTACAGTTACAATCTTATTGCCACATTAAATCATTATGATAACATAATATTGTTGCCTTCAGTGATTTCCTGAAGATAAATACCAAAAAATAACACTACAGCAGTCGCCATCGTCAGTTCCATATGAAGCAAGAGATCATATGATGACGTGTGCAGGTGCTGTAGGGCTGTCCCATTTCTTAGGGGTAAATTTTTTGAAGCCCTTTCACAATCCCTTCACACTCTATTTCAAGGAGAAGGAGAAGGGGTAGACAAATAGAATAGGGATTGGGTTTAAGCAATTTAATGCCTTGCTATATATAGGCTATGATAGGTTATTTGTAATTTCATATATATATACGCATAACCATAATTTGTTCTATCATTATAAAGATAATCGTGTTTATATAAACACTATAGGCGACGCAGTGGCGCAGTAGGTAGTGCTGTCGCCTCACAGCAAGAAAGTCGCTGGTTCGAGCCTCGGCTGGGTCAGTTGGCATTTCTTTGTGGAGTTTGCATGTTCTTCCTGCATTTGCGTGGGTTTCCTCCAGGTGCTCCGGTTTCCCCCACAGTCCAAAGACATGCGGTACAGGTGAATTGGGTAGGCTAAATTGTCCTTGGTGTATAAGTGTGAATGAGTGTGTGTGGATGCTTCCCAGAGATGGGTTGCGGCTCGAAGGGCATCGGCTGCGTAAAATCGTGCTGGATAAGTTGATGGTTCATTCTGTTGTGGCGACCCCAGATTAATAAATGGACTAAGCCAAAAAGAAAATGAATAAACACTATAAATGAAGAGGACTTCTCTCCTCCACAATCCCCGGGTCAGAATGCACAGTGGAGCAGTACAGCAGGTCTCTTGCCCTGTCTATTTCAACCATTAACCCTGCCGGTATTCTGGAGGATTTTAAAAATAGGTGAACATAGCAGCATGAATATAGGTGTTGTGTCTGAATGGTAACAAACTCAACTCATAAAACACAAAGTCCGCCATTCTTTAGTTCTCGTACAGCTCTCCCGACAAAAATACTTGCTGCACACAAACAGCTTTGCTGTATCGGCTCTGACAGCATAGAGGAGAAAAACATGCAACAAACCCTGTGGATCATGGAAACGAACACACATACGACCCTTCATGAACAGCTAATACTGCATGCCATGTGCGGGCGCGGTCTCACAGCTTAGCAGGTCTGTTTTCGGAAAGCACGTACAGTCATGAATAATTAAGAAGCGGGGTCCTCTTATAGGATAAGAAAACTGTCTATGAATAGTAATGAGAAATTCAGTTAAATTCATCTTTATTTGTATAGCGCTTTAACAATGTAATCTGTGTCAAAGCAGCTTCACATAGAAGATTATAGTAAATGTAAACAGTGTCAGTTCAGTTTTCAGTGTTGAAGTTCAGTTCAGTGCAGTTTAATAATCACCACTGAGAGTCCAAACACTGAGGAGCAATTCCATCGATGCGCAGCTCTACAGATCCCGAACCATGCAAGCCAGTGGCGACAGCGGCGAGGAAAAAACTTCACCAATTGGCGAAAGCGAAGAAGTTGGGCACGACCATTTCTTCTATGGCCAAACGTCTTGTGCAGAGCTGCAGTCTAGGCGCCGGAAGCTGGAGAATGCTAGACCTCAGCGAAGACTCTGCTGTCCCTGGAGTCTCACAGGAATCAGTCTCATGCTCTCCACTCCTCCATGACCACCACAGCAGTTGCTCAGGATACGGCCTGGTCCAGGATTATGGAAACCTTGGGGTCATCTCTTCACAGGTCAAGGATTTCATCAGTGCGCTGCATAATCTCTGGGGTCCTCGAGATGGGTATCCCTAGGTGGAAATAGAGAATAAAAAGAATAATTAGCATAGCTGCTGTTCATATTGCATATAAATGAAATGCATGGAGCACATTGATGCATCATACTGTTATGTGATGCATTGTGTGTATGCTTTGCTAAAAAGATAGGTCTTTAATCTAGTTTTGAACTGCGAGAGTGTGTCTAAGCCTCGGATGTTATCAGGAAGGCTGTTCCAGAGTTTAGGAGTCATAAATGAGAAGGTTCGACCTCCTTTAGTTGACTTTGCTATTCTAGGTACTACCAGAAACCCTGAGTTTTGAGATCTTAATGAGTGGGTTGGATTGTAGCGAGACAGGAGGTTGGTTAGATAAACAGTAGTTAGATTATTTAAAGCTTTATAGGTAAGAAGCAATATTTCAAAATCAATGCGAAATTTGTAAGTGTAAGGAGGATAAAATTGGGGTGATATAATCAAATTTTCTAGACCTGATACTGAGCAAGCAGCGAACAGAGCATTACAGTAATCCAGCCTAGAAGTCATAAAAGCATGAACTAGATTTTCTGCATCTGAGATGGATAGCATACTTTGCTGAAACCGACGCCTCATCAATTCTCACTAGCAGATTTGCGCTACGTCACAGATTTTGATCCTGCCCCAATAATAATAATTAATAATAAACCATTAATTATTTTAAACCTGGAAGATTAAATTAGCTGAAGAAAGCTTAAAATTATCCAGGTTTATCCACATTTAAAGCTGACAGGAGCTAACGTTGTCTTAACTGATGCTCAACACACACAAATCTGTTAA
Source organism: Danio tinwini (assembly GCA_903798205.1). Lineage (NCBI taxonomy): Eukaryota > Metazoa > Chordata > Actinopteri > Cypriniformes > Danionidae > Danio > Danio tinwini. The sequence continues at coordinate 2,854,502 of CAIGQZ010014538.1, forward strand.
AATCTCAAATAAAGTACTCAAGGGTGTCTTGAACCTTTAAGCTGAATACTAGTGTCTTGAACAATATCTAGTCTAATATTATGTGCTGTCATCATGACAAAGACTAAAGAAATGAGAAATTAACCTGTTTAAGAATATTAAAGCAATTTAAAAAGCATGTTTAAATAATTAATAATTAAAAGGACTTCAGCGGCATCTCTGTGTAATAATGATGAATTTATCAAATGAATATAATAATCAGATCTAAAGCTACTAATAGCAGCAGCTGAGTGTTAGCTGCAGTGAGTTCTGTCAGCAGGGTTTCCTCTGTGTGTCATTGAGAGCATTAAACACATACACACGCACACTTTGATCACACACCGTCATGAGCCCCGTCACCCTGTGTGTCCTCATGCACAACACACACACACACACACACACACACACACACACACACACAC
>CAIGQZ010014538.1:2855341-2866556 GCA_903798205.1 Danio tinwini
ACACACACACACACATACATACTTAATATGCACAGAGCATCTCACGCACACATACAGCATACACACACACTCACTCACTCACTCACATACACTTACGCCACAAACAAACATAGCATGCTCACGCACATACAGCATACACAAACTCTCACTTACACACACACACACACACGCACACACATACATTCATAATATACACCAGCTTACTCACATGTGCATACACTTACACCACACACAAAAACAAACATAGCATGCTCAGATACACACTCTCACACACACCTACATACTGTTTCATATTTACACACACACACATTCTCACACAAACACATGGACTCTAACTTACATTCAGTTAAACACACACATGCTCACACACAGGCACACATTTTCACACAAACATACACACGCTCACACACACGTGTTGGGTGTTCATGAGGACTCTCCATAGGTGTAATGTATTTATTACAGTAAAATGGTGCTATGACCCTACACCACACTTGCCTCTAAACCCAACTCTAGAATCACAATATTGCAATGTCGAAAGATCCAGTTCAATGTTATTTTAGGCATTTCAAAAACCACCAAACCACACACTGATGAAGACCCAGACTGATAACAGCCGTTAAATGAGTGTGTGTTCTCCACAGGTGATGGACATCATCATGTACTGTATTGAAGGCTCTCTGGTCAAGAAGAAAGGCCTGTCTGAGTGTTTTCCAGCAATCTGCAGGTCTGTGTGTGTGTGTGTGTGTGTGTGTGTGTGTGTGTACGTGTGCGTGTGCGTGTGTGTGTTTGCGCAGTACAACCTGAACATAATGTTTTCTATACTTGAGGACTATTTATATGCCATTATAGTTTGAATTAACATATTTAATTACGATGTGTATATTTAATTTTTTTATGTAATGTTGTTCTAAAACAAACAAAATATACATTTTATAATATAAAATATTTATTATAGTAATATATATATACAAGGAGTGCAGAATTATTAGGCAAATGAGTATTTTGAGCACATCATCCTCTTTATGCATGTTGTCTTATTCCAAGCTGTATCGGCTCGAAAGCCTACTACCAATTAAGCATATTAGGTGATGTGCATCTCTGTAATGAGAAGGGGTGTGGTCTAATGACATCAACACCCTATATCAGGTGTGCATAATTATTAGGCAACTTCCTTTCCTTTGGCAAAATAGGTCAAAAGAAGGACTTGACAGGCTCCGAAAAGTCAAAAATAGTGAGATATCTTGCAGAGGGATGCAGCACTCTTAAAATTGCCAAGCTTCTGAAGCGTGATCATCCAACAATCAAGCGTTTCATTCAAAATAGTCAACAGGGTCGCAAGAAGCGTGTGGAAAAACCAAGGCGCAAAATAACTGGCCATGAACTGAGAAAAGTCAAGCTGCAGCTGCCAAGATGCCACTTGCCACCAGTTTTGCCATATTACAGAGCTGCAACATCACTGGAGTGCCCAAAAGCACAAGGTGTGCAATACTCAGAGACATGGCCAAGGTAAGAAAGGCTGAAAAACCACCACCACTGAACAATACACACAAGCTGAAACATCAAGACTGGGCCAAGAAATATCTCAAGACTGATTTTTCTAAGGTTTTATGGACTGATGAAATGAGAGTGAGTCTTGATGGGCCAGATGGATGGGTCCGTGGCTGGATCGGTAAAGGCCAGAGAACTCCAGTCAGACTCAAGACGCCAGCAAGATGGAGGTGGAGTACTGGTTTGGGCTGGTATCATCAAAGATGAGCTTGTGGGGCCTTTTGGGGTTGAGGATGGAGTCAAGCTCAACTCCCAGTCCTACTGCCAGTTTCTGGAAGACCCCTTCTTCAAGCAGTGGTACAGGAAGAAGTCTGCATCCTTCAAGAAAACATGATTTTCATGCAGGACAATGCTCCATGACACGCGTCCAAGTACTCCACAGCGTGGCTGGCAAGAAAGGGTCTAAAAGAAGAAAAACTAATGACATGGCCTCCTTGTTCACCTGATCTGAACCCCATAGAGAACCTGTGGTCCATCATCAAATGTGAGATTTACAAAGAGGGAAAACAGTACATCTCTCTGAACAGTGTCTGGGAGGCTGTGGTTGCTGCTGCACGCAATGTTGAATCCATGGATGTCAGGCTTTTGAGTGTCCTTGCACAGAAAGGTGTCTATATTGGTCACTGATTAGTTTTTGTTTTGTTTTTGAATGTCAGAAATGTATATTTGTGAATGTTGAGATGTTATATTGGTTTCACTGGTGAAAATAAATCATTGAAATGGGTATATATTTGTTTTTTGTTAAGTTGCCTAATAATTATGCACAGTAATAGTCACCTGCACACACAGATATCCTCCTAAAATAGCTCAAACTAAAAACAAACTAAAAACTACTTACAAAAATATTCAGCTTTGATATTAATGAGTTTTTTGGGTTCATTGAGAACATGGTTGTTGTTCAATAATAAAATTAATCCTCAAAAATACAACTTGCCTAATAATTCTGCACTCCCTGTAGTATGTACACAGAATTTATAAGTAAAGTTGTAATTTAGTCCGAGTGATTGTATTAGTGTCACTGATGTTGTTATGAAGGAGCAGCTCATTGATCTCTGAGGTTAAAGGTCAAACATCACCTGTCATATGTCATATATATAATGTTATGTTAAATATATATTTTTAAAAATTACTTTTGTATAAAACAAGTAATTTAAAAATATCTTAAACACTAATTTAAGTGTTCACTCTTAGCTGATGATTGATTATAAAGCTTGTTTGGCATGCTGTCCTGGGAGAGAGCCCTGAGCTCATAAGATCCTCGAGCCCGGGGCTCTCTCTCGTTTACAAGGCGAGAGGAGTTTGAGCTCAGGTAGATCTGGAGAACTCCCCTGCTGTAGTAGCTAATGAACAGATAGTGATTGCTTATGAGATAACTACTTACTAGGAGCATGTCTATGGTGCTGATTTAGATTAGTCAATAACTTAAGTTGCATGTTTTTGGACGGGGGAAACCCACGTGAGTACGGGGAGAACGTGTAAACTCCACACAGAAATGCTGTCTTGGTAAGGACTAGAACCTGTGACGTTCTTGCTGTGAGGCAACAGTGCTAACCACTGGGCCACCATGTCAACCATCTAGGAAAAGAGGAGGAGTAAGGGTGGAAGGGGGGATTATTCAAATGAAGATGGCTGTTATATGGAACTTAGGGTATTTATAGTGGCTTAGGAATCGTCTGATTGGTGAATCATGAATTGAATAATGCGGGGCCAGCATAAGCATATTATATCATAAGCACAGGATCCTCTCGAAATTAGTTTATAAATAAACTTCACTTTGAGAAAAATAATGAGGTGATTTTAAACATTTTAATTAAAATTGTAGTTACTTTAAATTGCTTATTTAAAAAAAAAAAACTTGAGAATGAATTTATTTGTAAATGAATTTATGAAAAAAACTTAATTATTTGATGTAACTTAAGTTAATTCTTTATTTGTGGAAAATTTATTAAAACTTTTATTTGTTGAAAAATAATCAGTTAAAATGACCAAATTACTTATAAATGAATTTCATAGAAAAATAAAGTAAATTATTACTATTATTTGTTATAAAAAATTATATATATATATATATACACACACACACACACACACACACACTCACCTTCAACTTTATTAGGTACACCTTACTAGTACCGGGTTGGACCCCCTTTTGCCTTCAGAACTGCCTTAATCCTTCGTGGCGTAGATTCAACAAGGATTTTGCTCCATATTGACATGATAGCATCACGCAGTTGCTGCAGATTTGTCGGCTGCACATCCATGATGCTAATCTCCCGTTCCACCACATCCCAAGCTCTGGTGACTGTGGAGGCCATTTGAGTACAGTGAACTCATTGTCATGTTCAAGAAACCAGTCTGAGATGATTCACGCTTTATGACATGGTGCGTTATCCTGCTGGAAGTAGCCATCAGAAGATGCAGACACTGTGGTCATAAAGGGATGAACATGGTCAGCAACAATACTCAGGTAGACTTTGGGGTTGACACGATGCTCAATTGGTAGTAATGGACCCAAAGTGTGCCAAGAAAATATCCCCCACACCATTACACCACCACCACCAGCCTGAACCGTTGATAGGATGGATCCATGCTTTCATGTTGTTGACGCCAAATTCTGACCCGATCATCCGAATGTGTCAGCAGAAATGGAGACTCATCAGACCAGGCAACATTTCTCCAATCTTCTATTGTCCAGTTTTGGTGAGTCTGTGTGAATTGTAGCCTCAGTTTCCTGTTCTTAGCTGACAGGAGTGGCACCCGGTGTGGTCTTCTGCTGCTGTAGCCCATCCGCCTCAAGGTTGGACGTATTGTGTGTTCAGAGATGCTCTTCTGCAGACCTCAGTTGTAACGAGTGCTTATTTGAGTTACTGTTGCCTTTCTATCAGCTGGAACCAGTCTGGCCATTCTCCTCTGACCTCTGGCATCAACAAGGCATTTGCGCCCACAGAACTGCCGCTCACTGGATATTTCCTCTTCTTCAGACCATTCTCTGTAAACCCTAGAGAAGGTTGTGCATGAAAATGAGTTTTATATATATATATATATATATATATATATATTAGCAGAGAAGTTGATTAAAGTGGTGTTTGTTTTCTTGCCCTGTCTTTAGTGATACGCAGTGTGAGCTCAGCACAATACACATTCAGCGGTGTGTGTGTGTGCGCGCATGTTTATGTATGTGTGGCTGTGTGTATGTGATTGAGTGAGTATTTCTATGTGTGTGTGTTCTCCTGATGTTTTCCATCTGTCTCTCTGCAGGTTTTATATGGTGGCGTATTGCGATCGCAGTTACCGCATCGCTGTGGGCGCTCGTCAGGGGTCAGTGGCTCTGTATGACGTGCGCACGGGGAAGTGTCAGGTAAGTGGAGCGGGAGGACGAGGCTCACCTGGTGCACAGGTGTCTGCCAGAGGGCACAGGGCAGAGGTGCATGACGGGAAGCCCTGCTGCCCTGTAGAGCTGGAGATTGTGTGATCGATCCGTACGGGCCAGAAATCATGAACAGCAGTTCAGCTGACCGTGATTACACAGCTGGAGTCACATCATGAGTTTGTGTGTGTGTGTGTGTATGCGTGTGTGTGTGTGTATATATTTGTTTGTATGTGTGTGTAAGACAGTGTGTTGATTTATTTGTCTGTGTGTGCATTTTGTGTGTGTGTGTGCGCGTGTGTGTGTTGATGTGTATCTATTTATGTATTGATATGAATGTGTGTGTGTGTGTGTGTGTGTGTAAGCATTGATGTGTACATTTTGTGTGTGTGGGAGGGACTGTGTGTGTGTGTGTTAATGTATATGCATTTGTGTGTTTATGCATTAATGTGTATATATTTATGTTGGTGTATGTGTGTTTGTTGTTTGTGTGTGTATTTTTGTGCATTGTGTGTGTTGATGTGTATATGTGGGCTTGTGTGAGTGTGTGTTGATGAATATATGTGTGTTTGTGTGCATTGTTTATATATGTGTGTGTGTGTTGCGTGTATGTTTGTGTGTTGTGTACAGTATATGTACATGTTGTGTGTATTGTATACAGTATATATTTGTGTGTTGGTGTGCTTGTGTGTGTGTGTGTGTGTGTGTGCTGATGTGTATATTTGTGTGTGCTGTGTGTATTCTTGTGATGAGTTTGTGCATGCTATGTGTATAATTGTGTGCATGCTGTGTGTTGATGTGTTTATATTTGTGTGTGTGTGTGTGTGTGTACATGCATTGTGTGTATTGTGTATATTTGTGTGTGTTGATGTGTATATATTTGAGTGTGTGTGTTGCGTGTATGTTTGTGTTGTGTACAGTATATATGTACATGTTGTGTGTATTTATTTGTGTATATTTATTAGTATATTTGTGTGAGTGCATGCATTGTATGTGTGTGTGTTTTTGTGCATTTGTGTGTGTTGATGTGTATATGTGGGCTTGTTGTGTGAGTGTGTGTGTTGATCAATATATGTGTGTTTGCGTGCATTGTGTATATATTGTTGTGTGTTGTGTTTATGTTTGTGTGTGTTGTATTTATGTTTGTGTGTTGTGTACATTATATATGTACATGTTGTGTGTATTGTGTATATATATATATTATATGTGTGTATATGTGTGTGTTATGTGTGTGCAAGTATATTTGTGAGTGCGTGCGTAATGTGTGTGTTTGTGTGTGTGTGTCTGTGTTTGTGTGTGTGTGTGTCTGTGTGTGTGTGCGTGCGTTCATGTCTGTTTGTGTGTGTGTGTGTGTCTGTTTGTGTTTGTGTGTGTGTGTCTGTTTGTGTGTGTGTCTGTGTCTGTGTCTGTGTCTGTGTCTGTGTGTGTGTGTGTGTGTGTGTGTGTGTGTGTGTGTGTGTGTGTGCGTGCGTTCGTGTCTAATTGTGTGTGTGCGTGCGTTCGTGTCTGTTTGTGTGTGTGTGTGTGTTTGTTTGTGCGTTCGTGTCTGTTTGTGTGTGTGTGTGTGTGTGTGTGTGTGTGTGTGTGCTGGAGACAGTTAGATGGGGGTCCGCAGCTGAATTGATTGAAGGATTGATTTTAGCTTGTTTACAGTTCTCGAGATCAAATCTCTCTGAAATCGTCGTCAGGGGAACCAGCCATCAGATCAGATCATATGCACATCCCATAATGCTCTGCACAATCGCCAATCACATGACCAGCAGCAGGTGTATAACCAACACTGATATGAAGACAGGTGTGTGTGTGTGTGTGTGTGTGTGTGTGTCTGATTGTCTGTGCATGGATTTGTATATATATTAGTATGTGTGTGTGTGTGTGTGTGTGTGTATGCGTGTGTGTGTGCGTGTGTGTGTGTGTGTGTGTGTGAGAGAGTGAATGTGTCAGTGTGTCTGATTGTCTGTTCATGGGTTTGTAAATATATATATTAGTGTGTGTGTATGCGGGGGTGTATGAGTGTGTGTGAGAGTGAATGTGTCTGATTGTCTGTGCATGGGTTTGTATATAAATTAGTGTGTGTGTGTGTATGCGGGGCTGTATGAGTGTGTGTGTGTGTGAGAGTGAATGTGTCAGTGTGTCTGATTGTCTGTGCATGGGTTTGTATTTATATTAGTGTGTCTGTGTGTGTGTGTGTGTGTGTGTGTGTGTATGCGGGGGTGTATGAGTGTGTGTCCGAGTGTGTGTGTGTGTCAGGTCAGCCATCTGTTTTTCCTCTGATCTGTGAAGTGGTCAGCCGGACTTCAGTCATTCACTACATTTACTAATTAAACTCACAGTGTGCGTGTGTGTGTGTGTGTGTGTGTGTGTGTGTTTTGTCTGAATCTCCTGATGCAGCACATTTTCTCAGCAGCCTTTATTGTTGTTGTTTTAGTTCATATAGTGTTTATATATGAGCAATATCACATGAGTAGCAGTGCCATGTGGCTGTATATCAGCACTGGTAGGAGGTCGAGTGCTGTAGTGTCCCACCAGTGGTGATATACAGCTATATTGCACTGCTACTCATGTGATATTGCGTTTATACAACAGTTTGACGGCATAATCGTGTATATAAAAAAGAAAATAAAACACGGAGAGTTTAAAACCCTCTTGTATGAGGAACTACTTTCTTCCGCCGTTCATTCACATCTGCAGCTGACGTCAGAACAGCAGAAGCCGCTGCTCATTCACCAACGTCACTGTAGAGCTAGTGTTTGAGTGATTCTCTAGCGTAGGATCTAGGATCTTCAGAGCTCAGGGCTCTCTCCCAGGACAGCATGCCAAACAAGCTTTATTATCAATCCTCAACCAAGTGTGAACTCTTGAAATGAAAGTTTTTTAAAAAGCTGCCGTGTCATCTAGCTTTACAAGTGTTTTGTTATTGTTTTTTTAAAGTTTACGAAAGTGTTTTTTAATATAATCCCCCATCTTCATGAGTTTGAAAGCACACAGAGTCATAAGTCATTTATTGAATGCGTGTTGCTGTCTATGTCTGTTTTCCATGAGCTGTCGTGATCTGACAGGCCAATATTTCTGCCGTTCTCTGCCTTTATTTCCTCTGTCAGATTTTCATTACAGGCGCGGGTCAGGCGAGGCGGTTTTCATCTTTAATTGTGTGAGATTACATTAGTTGCGTGCTCTCATAAAGGCGCGCGTGTGTTTAATCCAATCGCTCCATTATGAGGGTGTTTCTGGTGACGGGGCGGACGGATTATTGCGTTATTCTGGCTGTTTATCACTCCCAGAGCTGCTGAGAAGATGAGCTGACACTGTGATCTGATCAAACACACATTTATACACACATCTGTGAGCTGAAGATGCTTTCTAACAGACGCGGGGCTTTGTATTGTGAGATCTTTACTGATTACTGAAGCAAACCTAAAACTATTTGATATCAGAAGAAGGGTTTTTTTAATAGGTACAGTTGAAGTCAGAATTATTAGCCCTCCTTTCTGTTAAAACACATTTCTAATCATAATAGTTTTACTATCTTATTTCTAATAACTGATGTATTTTCTCTTTGTCATGATGACAGCACATAATATTAGACTAGATATTCTTCAAGACACTAGTATTCAGCTTAAAGTGACATTTAAAGGCTCAACTAGGTTAATTAGGGTAAAGTTAGGGTAATTAGGCAAGTCATTGTATAACAGTGGTTTGTTCTGGAGACAATCCATAACAAATATTGCTTAAGGGGGCTAATAATATTGACCTTAAAATGGCTTTAAAACAATTAAAAACTCATTTTATTCTAGCTGAAATAAAACAAATAAGACTTTCTCTAGAAGAAAAAAAAATATAGAAAATACTGTGAAACATTCCTGAATCTGTAAAACATCATTTGGAAAATATGTGAAAAAAATATATAAATAAATTCAAAGGAGGGCGAATAATTTTGTATATATATTTGTTTATATTAGTTTTACATTTACAATAACTACCAAACACAGCAACAATAAAAGAGCGAAATACTTTGACTGAAAATAATAAAACAAAGAAAATAATATTAATTAAAGGGGGCATATAAATGGATTGATTTAATGAAAATACAAAGAGGCAATCAATAGGGGGCAGTGAAGATATTTAGCTGGTTAGAATCAGCTTTATATATTGGTACTTGTGATCAAGAAATGGTTGCCATATATTGCAAAACTCCATACCGGACTGTTTCCATGTGCAATATTTGAGTGAGATAAGTCAGCTGTGTCTTAAATGGAGGAATAGAATAGCAGTAGTGTTTTAAGATCAATCCTAACTGGATTGAATCAATTTAAGGGCGTACTCACACTATGCTATTCGAACTGTGCTCAGGTCCGTTTCCCGGATAGTTTAAGAAGTGTGAGTGCTCTGAATCGGGCTCAGGCATGGTTCACTTGGGAGGCCCTGGCCTAGTTGGAAGAGGTGGGCCTGAGCGCGGTTCACTTGGGCTCGGGCGCGGTACGTTTACAGTGTGAGTGCAAGTGTGCCTGAGCCCGAAACTGAAAGCGAGACGTGACTTTTAAGGGACTGTTTGATATGGATTAATTAATCATTCGTACTGTTCAATGAACGCAAACTGTCGTAGATTATTAAAGACGCAAACCCCTCACTGCACGTCAGCTGCACCTTCAGCAAACCTCCTAATTCCTGCAGCACGAGGACTTTATGATTGTTTATGAGCGTCAAAAGTGGCTGATCTGTTCTGTGAAATATTAGACTGCATCACCGCATATCAAACCATTTAACTGATGTAACTAAAGAAATCTCCACTGTGCTGAGCGAGAGCGCTTACTGAACAGCGCGTCATCGATGACGTAAGCGCGCCCAGGCCCGAATGTAATGTGAGTGCGGGCTGTCGGGGGAGACGGGAGGGGGGGACAAGCGTGCTTTGGCTCGGTTCAAGGCAACTGTACATAGTGTGAATACGACCTAAGTTACCTTGATTATTCAGAAAATCATGTTCAAAAATGAGTATAAAATATGATCATGATGCTTTTGTGGAACTTTAATTCCAGAGTCTGTACTTTCTCTGTTCCTCTGCGGTGGAATGATCTTGCAGGGCCTCAAAAATGCTACAATTTTAAATTGTTTTTTTTTATTATTAATTATTCATATTATGTTAATTACTTTTTAATTTTCAGTCATTTAAAATATTTAAGAAATCACATTTTTTTGTTTCACATATCCTTAAGATATCACTCTAATATTTCTGACTATTATCAGCAATGCAAATTATTTTTACCCATAGATTGGCCACCCTAGAGACTAGACCTTAACCCTATTGAGATTCAGAAAAGACTCGATACATTTTCTTACTGACAATTTAACGCAACTCTGGATGGGAATACCTGTTGTGACCTACATGTTGAAATGATGCCATGGTGCCATAATCAAAGCTAAAGGCGGTCCAACAAAATATTGAGAGTGTGTGACTTTTTGTTTGGACTGTCAGTGAATACATATCATTTTAGCTAATGCATTAACAAATGAGGCCTAACTATTAAGTGTTACCAAACTTACAATATAACATGCCAGAAAAAATGACTACTGCATATGTGTTAATATGCAAATATTGCTTTGTCATATGATAATGAGCTCAAACATGATGTGGTTCGATCTTTAGATGATCATGTGCCTCTGAAGTGCGTTTCTTCTAGTAAATTAATCAGATATCCTAATTTCTCACCCTCTCATGCAGGATTACATGATATTGATCTTGCTAAGAAGATTAGCGCTTGCACAGTATTGAAAAAATATTTAGTTTTACGACAAAAATGTGTGATTTTATCAAAGCTTGTCATTTATTAGTTTGTGAAAATCACTGAAAAATCTCTCTCTGCTGCCAGTTTACACAGTAGTACTAATATCAATCCCACAATGCACTTGTGTATGTAAAACTTGGGACTATTTTCAGGATTCATACAATCAGAAGGCTGTTGTTTTCCAGCGTAAATCAAGAGGAGAGATGAAAGTTTAGCATGACAGCAGTAATGTAAGCCAGTGTCTCCCAATCCTGTTTCTAAAGGCACACCAACAGTACATATTTTGGATGTCTCGCTCATCCGACTCATTAAATCTCTTCTAATGTTCTGATGAGCTGATTCAAGTGTGTTTTGAATAGGAAGAGGTTGAAAATGTGTGCTGTTTGGAACACGTTTGGTAAATACTGATATAAGCTGTCTGAATGTGTCTGTTTGTTAGTACATGAATGAAGTCTTATAGCAGTGATATAAGCCAGTGTTTCCCAACCCTGTTCCTAAAGGCACACCGACAGTACATATT
>CAIGQZ010014538.1:2889069-2906816 GCA_903798205.1 Danio tinwini
TGTGTGTGTGTGTGTGTGTGTGTGTGTGTGTGTGTGTGTGTGTGTGTAGTTTTTGCTGAGGATGCAAACTGCTGTTTAGTGATTTCGTTATGTCAGCTCAAGAAACTGAGCTAAAATAACTGATACTATAACACAAACATTTGCCCAATCTTAGATCCCTCTATTATTATTATTATTATTATTTTGTTTTGCAGATCTCCTACAATACGTTTACAAGAACCTAAGATTAAAAAAAACACTAATTTTAAAATATTATAGATTGCAGCATTAGCTTTTTTTTCTCAAATTGTCTAAAATGCTAAAATGCTTGACTGTATGGGTGTTTCCTAGTGATGGGTTGCAGCTGGAAGGGCATCTGCTAAGTAAATCATATGCTGGATAAAGTTGCCGGTTCATGATGCTGTGGTGACCCCTGATAAATAAAGGGACTAGTCGAAGGAAAATAAATGAATGAATATAGTTGTTTTTTTTTAAATGAAGTGAGATTTTCCTCAACACATGGTAAATAAAATCTAAAAGTGGGATAATTAATATAATAATTTTTAGTTTGAAGTATTTCACATACCCCATTGCAAGGGTGTAAAACTGGCATGGACAGAGGGGATGTGTCCCCACCAATTACTGAAATGTCCCTACCAATAATTTAATCGACAATAAAATAATGCTCCGTCAACCCTTAATAGCCTACTGTTTGCACAAAGGGTTAAAGTCAAGTTTGCTATGGGTTCACTATAATACTATTAATCAAGGCTGTGCAATTAATCGAAATTCAGTTTCAATTTTGGCTTCCATCATTATGAAAAACAATAAAACAACAGCAAATTGCGTCTCACCTCTTTAAATTTCTCGTCATTTCTCATCACTTCAAATCCAGATTGCAGTAAAATCATGTAAATTGTCTTTTGCAGCATGGAATGTGATTCATTAATTGTTATTTGTATTATTACATGTATACGTTTATTTTAAGTTATTATTAAGTTATAAAAGCGCAAAAATTTGTGCAATGCATGCACTCTGAGATGCATGTCCCCACCAATGTCAAGAGCGAATCTATACCCTTGCCCTATTAGCATTATTTTGCTTAGTTATTTTGATTATTTAACTTGTTTTAATGAAAAAAAGCCTCCCTGAATTTTCTTTGTTTCAGAAATTATGAATCAAAATGAAGTGAGCTTTTCCTTAATAACATGCTTAATGAAATCTGAAAGTGGGATAAGTAAAATAATATTTTTTTCAGGTTTGAAGTATTTTTGAAGTATTTAACTTACCTCATTGGCATTATTTTGCTTAGGTATTTTAATTATTTAGCTTGTTTTAATAAAAAAAACTCCAACTTGACATTTCTAAAAACAAAACAATATTTAAAAAAATGCTTCTTGATTGAAGAATTTTTAGATATTTGGACTAGAAACGAGAAAAAAAAATAACGAAAAGCTTATTTGCAGTGAACAATGTAAAACCCAATTTAAAGGCTTAACTGGGTTAATTAGGTTAACTAGACAGGTTAGGGGAATTAGTCAAGTTATTGTAAAACGATGGTTTGTTCTGTAGACCATCGAAAAAAAATTGTTTTAAGGGGCTAATAATTTTGACCTCAAATGGGTGTTTAAAAAAACTGCTTTTATTGTAGCCGAAATAAAACAAATAAGACTTTCTCCAGAAGAAAAAATATTATCAGAAATACTGTGAAAATTTCCTTGCTCTGTTAAACATAATTTGAGAAAATTTAAAAAAGAAAAAAAAACTCAAAGGGGGGCGAATAATTCTGACTTCATTGAATATATATATATATATATATATATATACACAAACACACACACACACAAACAGGGCTTGACATTAACTTTTTTAATCACTTAATCAATTAGCCACTCGCCATTTTCACTAGCCACAATTTTGTTGTTGGGAAAACATATTTTATATGCACAAATTTGATTTTGACATGCTAAAATGACATGATTTAGATTTTGTGGAATGTCCACATGCCTCCTAATACTTTTTGTGTATGTTGTGTATGAGCTTGCTCAGTGAGCATGAGCACATGGGTCATGGTTTCATAATGTTGTATTACATTTAGTTATTATTTCACAGACTTTTCAGCGCTCAAAGTATTTACCAAATTTATCTCTAACCACATAAAAAAATGATAATTATTTCTTAGCCACAAATTTTAAATAATGTGTCAAAACAAGCGAAATAGCTGTATACATTTTATTTAATAAAATATTTCTTAAAAAACTAAACAAAAAAAACAGCAGTAAACTACACATAAATGCGAAGTTAATATCCTATATGCTGTTTAAATAATGGTTAAAGAGAAAACAACCGGTGCTGCTTAAAAGACCAATCTGGAGCTCTTGAAAGCAGCAGGGCTGTGGGTGCATGAACATTACTTTTGTTTAGTCTTTTTGAAAGGGAACAGATTACACCAGTTGCGTTTCCAGGCACGGTTGTTTCAAGCAAGGAAACCGGAGCGTGCATGTCTTTTAAACAGTCGCGCGCATCCCATCAGCAGTTGTTGATTATCCTCTCATTAGGTAATCAACCAGCTTTCTTTTGCCCGCACGAACACGATTATATTTGTCAGTCATGCTGCTTCTCGATTCTAAGATCGCATTTGCACGAATATTGGGCCATCCTTATTGTCGAACCCTGCTTTTAAGAAAAGTACAATTTAAAAATGATTTCCAACCAGCCAAAGTAGCTATTGGAGGTGTCTGTCTAACCCGCCACAGCTAAAATCTACCTGCATTTGGCATGTTGGCAGGCGTTAATGTAAAGCCCTGTATACAAATGTTGAAAATAGTTTTATTTATTAAACGTTCATTAATCTTTTCAGAAATAATTTCAATACATTCAACTCTGCATTTTAAAATGCAACAGGACATGTTTCAAGTTTAAGTAAAACATACTGGTTTGATCACTGTTTGTCTAAAAGAACCAGCCTTATCTCACGAGGAAACGCAAGTATTTTACGTTTTGTCAGTTTAGTGGCTAATTCGTACGAATTGTACGAGTTCAGTCGTACGAAAATGTACAATTTTAAGAAAGGAGGCGTGGCACCTAACCCCACCCCTAACCCCAACTGTCATTGGGTGATGAGCAAATCGTACTAATTTGTACGAATTAGATCGTACAATTCATACTAATTAGCCACTAAATCAAAAAGTTACGAATTGCCGTGAGATTGCGTTGAAAAAAAAAGGACTTCCCATCACTAGTGGGAAATACAATGCATATTGGGTTAAAAGTTTAACACTGAAAAAAACCTCTTAAACATGCTCTTTCACACTCGTGGATTAAATTGTACTCCTGTTTTAACACTGAACAACACCAAAAAAATGTATATATTTGTATATTTAACACTGGAATTTTAGCTGTGTGGCTAAGAAATTATTTAATAATTACTTATTTATTTAATAATTAATAGGTCTAATTGATGGAAGATTTGCAAAGAAATGTCATGCTCCTTTGTAAAAGTATTTTGTAATATTTTTAAAATATAAAAATACTGTATTTTATTTTAATACACGTTGCGACTACTGTATTTTGTAGTTTATTTTAATACGTGTAAACTTAAGGTATTTGGTATTTTATTTTAAAATACATTTCAATGTATTTTTGCCCATCCCTGTCTAGTTATTAGTAACATTAGCCTAATTTAACATGGAATATTGGTTTTAATTTTTATTAATTATTTTAATTCATACGAATTCGTACAAGTTCAGTTGTACAAAAATGTACAATTTCAAAAGGAGGCGTGGCACCTAACCCCACCCCTAACCCCAACTGTCATTGGGTGATGAGCAAATCGTTGGTACCAATTAGATTGTACGAATTCATACGAATTAGCCACTAAATCAAAAAGTTACGAATTGCCGTGAGATTGCGTTGAAAAAAAAACTGGACTTCCCATCACTAGTGGGAAATACACTGCATATTGGGTTAAAAGTTTAACACTGAAAAAAACTCTTAATCATGCTCTTTCACACTCGTGGATTAAAATGTACTCCTGCTTTAACACTGAACAACACCAAAAAAATTAGTATATTTAAAGGGCACCTATGGTGAAAAATCTACTTTTCAAGCTGTTTGGACAGACATATGTGTAGGTATAGTGTATAGACCGTCATATTGGGGTGATATAAACACACTCAGTCCTTTTTTTTTCAATTTAACAACATAAAAACGGTGGACCAATTGGAGCTGTTTTGAGATCGACCGCAACTTGATGTAGGAGTGCGGTCCCCCCGCCCACCAATATTGATTGACAGGTGGCCATTACCATCTCCTCAGTATGTTGTTTCATGTCCACCAATTTCAGCGTGTGAGTCAAAGCGACGTCACCAAAGAAACACCCTTGCTCTATTTATAGATGTAAGGCTCATTGGGCTCAACATTCACCCTGTTATTGCTCTCCTTGCCGCCAGTGTTTGTAAGTTTTGGTGTGTTTGCATACATGTGTACTTTTCATTGTGTCTTCCTTAAACTTCAGCGGTTTGCATTTCCCGCGGTCACAGAAGCTCCCTGTCATCTTAACTAGGTGCAGCTGGAAAGTGCGAGCACGCTGCCTCACGTGCTCGTCCCTCCATTGGAAATAACGAAGTAACGACGCGCAGCGCCATGCATTTTGCGTTGTCGCGAGTGAAAGTGACGACCGTGGGGCTTGCTCACTATTCTGCCACCTAGGTCGCCTCTATGGATGCGCTGGCCCTGCTCAGGACACTGTTCATATTTCTGCCGCGCCACAGAGCGTTATCTGAATAGTTTCATTTTAAATAACATGCGAATGTGTGCGTCTGGTGTGCCGCGTCATGGCTCTGAGCGGCACGTCCGGTGCATCAAGCAGGTCAACCAGAAGTGCCGCTCTGCGACACGCAGCGTCGCTCCACGCAGCGGCATGCTTTTTTGAATTCTAAACCTAAGTTTCTAACAGGTGACACACCGGCGCTGCAAGTGTGCGATACTTTTAACTGTCATGTGCGCGCCGTGTCGCGGTGCATCCGGTGTGTGATGCCCTTCAGTCAAAGTTAATTCAGTGTGCTTTATTGGTCTCGGTGTAGGCTACAAGCTCGGAGCTTTAAACTAGCACACAGTTGGCTGTAAAACTATACAAAGACACAAATGATTTGTACTCTCTGCTTGGTCTGTGTCTGAGTCGTACAAGTACAGCAGGTTGTACCTGGTTGGTACACTCATGTTGCTTCTCTCTTGTCTGCCTGTCTATTACACAAAGCGGGGGAGCTCTTGGCTCCGCCCCCTTGTTAACTTGGGCGGGAAGTCGAAACAAATTTTTATGTGAAGCAACACGCCCCTAAAACAGCAAACTGTGTACACGCCCCCAAAATGGCACTTTTTAACACATCATAATAAAAAAAAATCTGAATTGTGTTTTGAACTGAACCTAAACTGGCACACTCACAAGAACCATAATATTAATATTACATCTTAAAAAAGGGGTAAAATAGGTGCCCTTTAACACTGGAATTTTTGCTGTGTGGCTAAGAAATTATTTATTTATTTATTTTTGGTGTGGTTAGAGATAAAATTAGTAAATCCTTAGTGTTGAGCCCTGAAAAGTCTTGTGAAATAAAAAAAACTAATTGCAATGTGACACTATTAAACCACAAAGTTCATACACAAAAAAAAGTGAAATAAATGAGGAGTCTCAAAGTATAATTTATGTAATTTGTTCTGTGCCCAAGTCAAATTTAAACATATAAAATGTATTTTTCCAACAACAAAATTGTGGCTAGTGAAAATGGCAAGTGGCTAGAAAAATAATAGCCACAGTGGCTGGTGATAAAAAAAAAAGTTGTGAATCTCAGGCTGTATATAACCTAAGACAAATTTAAAGTTTTGTACCAAAAAAAATCTCTCAAACGACTTACTTTTATACTCCAAAGAACTAAAAAGAAAGTGGATCTCAGTGGAAAAGAAAAGTATCTCGGTAGAAAGTAAGTTAACTGATTAATATTCCTGGTGTGTTTTGAGTGTTAAAGCTCCGAGGAGCATCTCCCTTCACAAAAGACTATTCAAACATGTAAAAGAAGGGATTTTCTCTTGAAATCAATTGCAAATATTTAAAAGGTTTTCTTCCGTGAGAGTTTTGTAGCTTTTATCAGGCGAATGGAGGGAGAGTTCAAGAACACGGTGTTTTAAGCGCCGTTTAACGGCTTGTCTCGTTAAAACTCACCGCGCGTCGCCTCAGTCTTCACATCTGTTCGTCATCTTAAGCTCGCTTTAAGCTCGTATTCGGGCGAAATTGAAATGTATGTTTAAAAGTACTAACAGGCGATTTACTTTTGACAGGTTCGCGTGAGAACAACGCTGGATTGGATTCACCTGAGCGCGCCTCCGGAGATGTTGCCCTGGCAACTCCCGCGGGACTCTGCTGACGGGCGCGCGGATTTCCACTGAATAGCGATGAGTGAGTGATTTTTGTTGTGTTAAGCGTGTAAGATCAGCATTGCGTGAAAGACAAAATGGCGCTTAACATGTACTAATGCTAAGATACCGTTATAAACACCGATTAAATCATAATAAACACACTCTCTCATTCAAACTGTGATTTCAAGAGCTTGAATCTACAGTCAAAGATGGGCAGTATTTATGATACATGTATTTCAAATACGTATTTTACATACAAAATAGTATTTTGTCATTTAGTATTTGATAGGGCTGATAAAAATGGCTCAATATTTTGTATCAAAACACTTTCATGTCTTGTATTTTTGCATTTTTAAAATACAGTAAAATACTTTGTAAGATATACATCAAGACATGCATCCTCAGATTGGTGCTATGGATGTTATTGACTTCCATTTAAAGAGGAATTTTTTTTGTCGTTAAAACAAACAACATAAAAATAAGTACATGGCAATAGCTACAATACTTCATTGGCTGTTTCAAATGCCATTAGTTGATCAGTAGGTCTAGTTAATGAAGAAGAACGATTGTAAACCTTAAGATATCACAACATCCATTCATTCATTTTCTTTTTGGCTTAGTCCCTTTATTAATCAGGGGTCGCCTCAGTGGAATGAACCGCCAACTCATCCAGCATATGTTTTACGCAGCAGATGCCCTTCCAGCTGCAACCCAGAACTCGGAAACACCCATACACACTCATTCACACACACACTCATACACTACAGCCTGTGTACCTGCATGTGTTTGGACTGGAGCACCCACGCCAACACAGGGAGAACATGCAAACTCCACACAGAAATACCAACTGATCTAGCCGAGGTTCTAACCATCGACCTTCTTGCTGTGAGGCGATCGTGCTACCCACTGCGCCACTGTGATGCCCATGTCACAACATATTAAACACATACAAATAATCAAAAACTCCTCATACAGTACTCCTCATACAACTAGATTTCTGAAAAATTCTGTGAGCAAAAACATTTTGAATTAACTCTTTATTTAAAATATTATTATGTTAATATTAGAACATTAAGAGGTTGAATAATCAATGTACAGAGATGATGGCAATTTTACTGGCCACGTTTGCTATCAAATATTGTTTACTTCACTAAGTCAGTTTAATGGAAGGGGATTAATCGAATAGGTCTAATTGATGGAAGATTTGCAAAGAAATGTCATGCTCCTTTGTAAAAGTATTTTGTAATATTTGTAAAATATAAAAATACTCTATTTTATTTTGATACACGTTGTGACTACTGTATTTTGTAGTTTATTTTAATACATGTAAACTTAAGGTATTTGGTATTTTATTTTAAAATACATTTCAATGTATTTTTGCCCATCCCTGTCTAGTTATTAGTAACATTAGCCTATTTTAACATGGTTTTAATTTTTATGATTTCATGGTGACGGTTTACAGTAATGTTATACTTAGTTTTACATAATTAGCATGAACTAACAGTGAAATATGTAACTGTTACCATAAGGAAATCTGATATATTGGCATATGTGAACAAAAAGACTATAAAACTAGCTTATGAACACAATGGCCATTTTTGCAGTGTTTCTGAAATGTATGTTGTATATGGTATTTTCTAGATTTAAAATCTAAACAGGAATTTGCATGTAGTTTGCACATGTTGCACATTATTAAATGTACGTCCTTGAAATAAAAACATAAATACAGTGAATAAAAAGTATTTAATCCCCTAAAAATTCTAAAATGGACTGATGGTTGATTTCTGTGAGTTGTCTGTAAAGGAGTATGTCATTCATTTGGTTCTCAGATTGTTTTTCTTTATTAAAAACACCTTACAAATTTACAAACCCTGTCCTTGTCCTTGTCCACAGCCCAACTGAACCTATAGCTTTAATAGTTGAGCGATTCCAGCGTTACGGATGTGACATTTGCAGTAAAATCTCAAAACATGAATTCACATAGACAGTATATGTTAAGATTATATTAAAACATCTGTTTATATTTTCCAAACCAACTAACCACAGAGTTATGGGAGCAGAAAAATACCAATCGTTAAACATTTTTTATATTTTTAATGAGGGAAATAAACATGCGTTATTGATGTGAGAAACAAAGTAAGCGATTTTACAGTATACAATAGAGATGCGCGGATCAGCTGAAATGTCACCCAAATCTGCGGCTTCATATTAATCATCCATCCGCCACCAGCCCGCACATATAATTTTATCTGATATATTTATCCGCAACCAACCTGCACCCGATCGGCACTTTGATAATTCTAATTCTTAGTTTTAAGCATGACGATAGGTCAGCGTGGATCGTTTGGTGTTAACAGCAGATTCAGTGAGCTAATCTGCGCATCCCTTGCCATAGACAACATAAAATGGGTGTACTGTATATCAAGGCAGCACAGGTCCACACATGCATCCACGTAACTTCCAGTGATATTTTTTGCTGTCCTGACGAATGTTAGAACTCAAAGTTCTTGTCTGACTTTGACTTGTCGGCCTTTCGATTTAGCACACACATGATGTTTCATATTTGAGGTAGCTACCAGTCTTTCCAACGCAATCTCACGGCAATTCGTAACTTTTTGATTTAGTGGCTAATTCTTCGTATGAATTCGTACGATCACATTCGTACAAATTAGTATGATTTGCTCATCACCCAATGATGGTTGGGGATAGGGGTGGGGTTAGGTGCCACGCCTCCTTTCTTAAAATCTTACATTTTCGTACGGCTGAACTCATACGAATTAGCCACTAAACTGACAAAACATAAAATACTTACGTTTCCTCATGAGATTGGGCTGGCCTTTCATAGAAAGCCGTTGTGTAACCTATTACATACCCAGCCCTTGACTCAACCACGTTAACCTTTGCTAAAACGCTCCCACATGGCACTTTTCTTTTTCTCCTTCCTTTTGTTTTGTTTTTAATTCTTCTATTTAAGTTTCTCTCGGATTGGTTTCACCTCCATTTCTGCTGTAACAGATTAAGAAATACAAAGCAAAAAATCTTTAATAACTAAACATCCACCCGCAATTCACCCACAATTAATCATAATGTATTTTTTTATTACCCAACCTGCCCGACCCGCGGATCAGAGACATTTTAGAGTATTTTTAAAGCACTGTAAAATACTTGCTTACACAAATAACAGAGAAATGGTTTTCATATTTTGGCATTTTGTTATGCTAAAAACTTTTGGAAAAAAAACTTCAGAATTAGCAAGTTTAAGTTGTTATCATTCACATCAATTAATTCTACAAATAATTACTATTTTACAATTGTCCCCATGTTTCTGTCAGTCCTGTCACATTTGCATTACATTTTTTAAGGCTACGACTCAAAGGAAGTGACATCAAGTTGACAGCATGGCTTTACATTAACACCAAATGCGGGTAGATTTTGATTGTGGCGGGTTAGACAGTCACTCCCACTAGCCACTTTGGCTGGCTGAAACTCATTTTAAATTGCCAGTGCTGGCTCGTCGACGTCACTACAGATTAGACTCTTAGCTTATGACTGTTTGTCTATATGCGTAATGTGATCTTAGAATCGAGAAGCAGCACGACTGACAAAAACAGCTTTTTGTGTGAGCAAAAGAAAGCAGGTGAATAACAAAATTAGAGGATCACGTGCACGGTGAGACAGGCTTTTCTCACTCACTGACGAGGGCTTTAGTGTCGCGCGCATCAAATCATCGGTGCGTGCGACACTAAAGCCCTCGTCAGTGAGTGAGGAAAGCCGGTCTCACTGTGCGCGTGATCCTCTCACCAAGTGTTTAAAAGCTCCTGTGCCGTTTCCTCACTCGAAGCAACTGTGCCTGGAAATGAAACTAGTGCAATGCTCGTGCACCCACAGTCCTTCAAGGACTGGAGATTCATTGTAAGCAGCAGCAGTTGTTGTCGCTTTCGCTTTAACCATTCTTTGAACAGATTATTAATTGGCCTAACATTAATGGTGTGTGCGGCATCATCCTTTCATTATCGCACATAGAAGGTCTTTACCCGATTTCTTTTGCTTGCTGTTATTTTTGTTAATATAGTTTAATAATCATCCTTTACAATAATATTGCTATAATATGTTGTTGTATGCATAGTTAACTGGTGATCTGGGTGCCAGAACAGACTACTGTGCAGTGTTTTAGATGCATGAGAATCAAGCAGCAACCTCCCGCTCTCCCTCGGGAAGCCCATACGGAAGTAACTGAAACTGCAATTCATCAAAATCTGCTAGTTTTTTTAAGGAAAAACTCACTTAATATTGGCGTATTATTTCTTAAAACAAGACATGTTTTGCTTGTCTAGAAAATTATTCTTGATTTAAGTATTTTTAGATATTTAGACCAGAAACAAGATGAAAAATCTAAGTAAGAAAAGCATTTTTTGCAGTGTGAAAATCGGACACTATCAAAGTCGAAGTGGCTCAAGAAAACCTCTCACGATGTGGAAAAGCAGGTTTAACACACTTCAGAGAGTGGATTCTTAAAATACAGAGTTGTTTGATAAATATTTGATGTCTAATTTATCAATGAGTTAGCATCACGGCCACAAGTGATATTGAATAAACACTCCGGCAGCCATTTATCGATGAACCGCTTCAGAAATACAGAAAAAACAAAAAGCAAAACACCAATTGACTTCAGCCTCACATAAATAAGATAGACAAATGTATGAGAATATAATGAATCTTGTTTTATTTCCTTCCGAATGTGTGTGTGTGTGCGTGAGAGGAATCCTCTGCGCCTGCATTATTTGAGTCCATTAAAGGTCTTCTACCTTACCAAGGATTTGATTTCTGTCCCATAACCAGCGACTGTGACTGGGCATGGAGTCGGCTCTTTAAGACCAGACCACCAGATCGATGATGCTAGCTTTACCAAGACTCTAACAGCCACCACAGCGTCTCCGCTAGGTTTGCACAGGGAACGATGCCTGACTCTGACCCCTATAAAGGGTCTTTAAGGGCCCTCGTGAAGAGAGGACGACACAGGCAAGCGAGGGTGAGGAAATTACTAGTTGCTTATGAGTGCATGTGATTATTATGGGGTGGTGAGTGTGTGAATGAATGGCTGATGGCTGTCAGTATTGTGTGTGTGCGTGTGTGTAGCGGGGTGTGACTGGCTAGTAAATTGAGATGGTTAATCTCAGATGAGGAGAGTGTATTGGTCCTTCAGACAGACATGTGAGGGCCACTCCACACGGCCGCCCATTTAAGAGCCCGCTTGCAAGAAGCCGTCCGTGCGTGTCTTTGAAGAGCTCAACCTTATGTCTGCAATTCACCCTTTGTACACACACACACACACACACACACACACACACACACACACACACACACACACACACACACACAATCCTGTCTTAATTGCAAGTTTTTGTTGGGTTTGTGAAGCTGATTTTTTTTCTAACAAGGAGAATAATATCATAAATTAGGCTTCAGTGGTATTAGTTAATTAGTTTTTGTTATCATTTATATAAGTTATAGCATATTACACTAACATATATGCAGTTAAAGTCAGAATTATTAGCCCTTCGGTATATTTTTCTCCCAATTTCTGTTTAATGGAGAGCAGATTTCTTCAGCACATTTCTAATCATAATAGTTTTAATAACTCATTTCTAATAACTGATTTCTTTTCTCTTTGCCATGATGACAGTAAATAATATTTGACTAGATATTTTTCAAGATACTAGTATTCAGCTTAAAGCAGGGGTCATCAACTATATTTGTCAGAGGGCCAGAGTTTCACTAGACAGTTTCCTTGGGGGCCGAACCCCCAAGAAGAAAATCATATAAAAATCTCATTTTGGCTTAACATTATGTTTAATGTTTATACTTTTTCAATTTTATTACAAAACTAAAGGCATTTGATTCAGGCTCCCATCACCTACTGTATACCACAACCCGTAGGAATGATGGATATTTTGCCTCAACTAAATTAGGCTAAGTCAACAAGGGGAAATGTAACTTTAGCCATTGATTAAGCACTGTGAGTAGCCCGTTTCAGCATTGTGATGTGAATCAGAATTAGAATCAGTTTTATTGCCAAGTGTGCTTCACACACACAAGGAATTTGTTTTGGCAACAGAAGCTTCCAGTGTACATAAAGTGACAAGTGACAACACAAAATTAAATGCAAGAAAAGAAAGGCAATAAACATTAAACAGAGATGCAGTTAGTCAAAAAGATCTGGATGATGAGTTGTATGTACAGATATGTTGTAAATATACAGGTTATAAGGTGCTGTGTACAAGTGCGTATGAGAAAGTATTGCACGTTTATTGCACAGTAGGGAAATATTGAACTGTTCATGAGGTAGATGGCCTGAGGAAAGAAACTTTTCCTGTGTCTGGCTGTTTTTGTGCTTGGTGCTCTGTAGCGCCGACCAGACGGTAACAGTTTGAACAGGTAGTGTGCTGGGTGTGAGGCGTCCAGAGTGATTTTACGAGCCCTTTTACTCACTCTGGAAGAGTACAGTTCTTGAAGTGTAGGAAGGGTAGTGCCAGTGATTCGTTCAGCAGTCCGGACTATTCGCTGTAGTCTACGGAGGTCGGTTTTGGCAGCTGAGCTGAACCAGACGGTGATTGAAGTGCAGAGGATGGATTGGATGACAGCTGAGTAGAACTGTACGAGCAGCTCCTGTGGCAGGTTGAACTTCCTCAGCTGACGAAGGAAGTACAGTCTCTGCTGGGCTTTCTTTACAATGGAGTCTATGTGAATGTCCTACTTCAGATCCTGGGAGATGGTGGTGCCCAGGAACCTGAATGACTCTACTGCAGCCACAGTGCTGTTCATGATGGTGAGTAGGGGGAGTGCAGGGGGGTTTCTCCTAAAGTCCACTATCATCTCCACTGTTTTGAGCGTGTTCAGCTCCAGATTGTTGTATCTGCACCATAAAGCCAGCCGCTCCACCTCCTGTCTGTATGCAGACTCGTCACCGTTCCGGATGAGGCCGATTACAGTAGTGTCATCCGCAAACTTCAAGAGCTTAATGGAGGGGTCTTTTGCAGTGCAGTCGTTTGTGTACAGGGAGAAGAGCAGTGGGAAGAGAACACATCCCTGGGGGGCACCAGTGCTGATGGTGTGGCTGTCAGATGTGATTTTACCCATTCTGACTTCAAGCCCACTTAACGTTTCATTTGATGTGCGAATATTATTTGTGACCTCTTTTGTTCTGGTACCAGGTTATTTATTTACCATGCTATTTTAAGTTGTGCCAGATTGTTTTTCCCCCTTTTTTTAGTCCTGAGGCAGACATCCCAAGTCTCCTGGAAGTTCTGTGAGTCTCCCGCAAACACATAGAGATTGCCGGATGCCCACAAATGAATGATAATCTCCCAGAAATCGCTTGTCTTCCTCCAGCTCCTCAAATACGTCGTGCTCCCCTCTCCACTGCATCCCTTCTTGCTCTTCATCACACACACACACACACACACACACACACACACACACACACTTCGCCTACACACACTTCGCCTACACCCCACCCGGTCTTCACTTACGCTAAAACCTGTTTGAAACAATAAATGCTTAAAGGGCACCTAGGTTACCCCTTTTTCCAGATTTAATATAAGTCTTTTGTGTCCCCAGAATGTGTCTGTAAAGTTTCAGCTCAAAACACCCATCAGATTTTTTATTAAAGCTTTCACTAGATGGTGTTTTATAGCTCTCAATAGATTTTTGCTGTTTTTGTGTACTGCGCCTTTAAGGCTAGTCTTCCCCGCCCACCGTTTCCATGTGCCTGCCGTGCGTGCCTCAGTCTCCGCCCTCGGCTGCCTCAGACAACTGACAGAGACATAAAGGAAGCAGATCTCACGTAACGTTTGTGACAAAAACTACAGTAAGAGCTTTATCAATGACTATTTGGTGCATTTGTTGTGTGGAGCTGCAGGAGGAGTCACACACAATGTCGTTACAAAGTTCACGCACACACACAGACACACACACACACACACACACACACACACACACACACACACACACACAGCGCGATGTATGTGTCTTTGCACGCAAATGTGACAGGATACAGGTTAATCTCCACTGCTGTATGGATATCTGTTATGTTAATGTACAAAATAAACCTGATTTAACGTCCACAAACCAGGATTGAAGCATCTTCTTTTGTAATTATTCTGACACGCGGCTGTGGTGATGAAATAAAGCTGAAGTAAATGGCTGTAATTCACTATCATGCACTGTTTTAAAACATTTTAAACTTGTCAAACTCACTCTTGATCACATTTGATGATGATTGATGATCCTGGCAAACTGAACAGACCTTTTATTTAGGGTTGATTTGCGCACGTCCTGTCTTGTGGATATGATTACAAACGTTACTACGGAGACATGTTAATACGCAGCTGTCAATCAATATTGGTGGGCGGGGGGACCGCACTCCTACGTCAAGTTGTGGTCCGTCTCAAAACGGCTCCAATTGGTCCACCGTTTTTATGTTGTTAAATTGAAAAAAAAAAGCACTGAGTGTGTTTATATCACCCCAATTTGACGCTCTATACACTATACCTACACATATGTCTGTCCAAACAGCTTGAAAAGTGGATTTTTCACCATAGGTGACCTTTAACGCCGCATGATCTGTCGGAGTCTGTCCTCATTTCAGAGTATAGCCTAAATATAGTCATAAATGGTGGTTATTCTGACAAGAGACTCCATTGTTGTTATTTTTAGTTGCTTTAATAGTGTGGACCACTATTTTCTTTTTGATACTCACAAATTTGGAATCCAGTCACGAGCCGGATTGAACGGCTCAGCGGGCCGGATTTAGCCCGTGGGCCGCCAGTTGATGATCAGTGGCTTAAAGCATGAGTGACCAACCCTGTTCCTGGCAATCAACCTTCCTGCAGATTTCAGCTCCAACCCTGATCAAACACACCTAACCAATTAGCTAGAACCTGAGGAGTGCTTGATAATTACAAACAGGTGTGTTTGATATGGGCTGCAACTGAAAACTGCAGGAAGGTCGATCTCCAGGAATAGGGTTGAGCACCCCTTGCTTAAAGTGACATTTAAAGGCTTAACTAGGTTAAGTAGGGTAAAGTTAGGGTAATTAGGCAAGTCATTAATCTGGGGTCGCCTCAGCGGAATGAACCGCCAACTTATCCAGCACATATTTTATGCAGCGAATGCCCTTCCAGCTGCAACCCATCTCTGGGAAACATCCATACACACCCATTCACACACTACGGACAATTTAGCCTACCCAATTCACTTGTACCGCATTGCTTTGGACTGTGGGGGAAACCAGACCACCTGGAGGAAACATGCAAATGACAACACAGAAATGACAACTGATCCAGCCGAGGCTCGACCCAGCGACCTTCTTGGTGTGAGGCAACAGCACTACCTACTGCGCCACTGCATCACCCTGTTCTGTAGACAATCCAAAACAAATATTGCTTAAGGAGGCTAATAATTTTGACCTTAAAATGGCTTTAAAATCATTAAGAACTGCTTTTATTCCAGCCGAAATAAAACAAATAAGTCTTTCTCTAGAAGAAAAAATATTATAGGAAATACTGTAAAAAAATTCCTGAATCTGTTCAACATCATTTGGGAAATATTTCACAAAAAATTAACAGTAGGGTGAATAATTCTGACTTCAACTGTATATATGTTAACTAACAGGTTCTGCATTTTGTGATTCATACAGGACATTAATTTTGTCAGCTATGCGGCTATATTAAACAGTTCACACTAAAATACACAAAGAGAGACTTTCACTTGATGCATAATTTGTGAATGAACAGACGTGCATGTACTAGATGCGATCATGAGGCTGTTTTTGCGCTGAGTTTGAAGCAATCAGAGAACAGGAGAAAGTGCACTACTTCGATCATTTTAATATAGCATAATAATGATGAAATCCAAAAGTTATAATGTAATATTGAGAGCTAATTTTAAGCTCACGGCCCACCTGCAGGATCGCTGAGGCCCACCGGTTGAGAATCCCTGCTCTAACTGACTTGTAAATTAAAATAAAAAGTACTGGAAGTTTATGGACAGGTTTTTTGTACTGCAATTTACGATACCAACCCAGGCAATATTCATTCATTCATTAATTTATTTTCCTTCGGCTTAGTCCCTTATTTATCAGGGATCACCACTACGGAATGAACTGCCAACTATTTCAGCATATGTTTTATGCAGCGGATGCTTTTTCAGCTGCAACCCAGTACTAGGAAACATCTATACACACTCATTCACACACACACACACACACACACACTCTCATACACACAGCCAATTCAGTTAATCAATTCCCCGATAGCGCATGGGTTTGGACTGTGGGAGAAACCGGAGCACCCGGAGGAAAACCGCACCAACACGGGGAGAACATGCAAACTCCACACAGAAATGACAACTGGCACAGCCGGGATTTAAACCAGCGACCTAGATATAGATAGATTGGCGGTTCATTCTGCTGTGGCGATCAGAAGATGAATAAAGGGACTAAGCTGAAGGAAAATGAAGGAATGATTTATATGGGTCATAAACAAAACAAGTTTTCAAAATGAAACAGTACAGTGTAATCCAGCTTTACTGTATATTGTTTTAATTAAGTATATACATTTCTGTGAGTGATAAAAGAAGTTCCTTTACCCATAATTTCAGTATTTGCTACCCATATGATTTATATAATTAGTGTTAAATAGTGCAGGAGTTTATGGTGCGTCTGCATTCAGACAGCGTTCAGTGAGTGTGTTGTTTGGCCGAATGAAACCTTGTTGTGGTCTAGTTTTGGGACTAGTTCTGCAGTGTTTATTGATTCGTCGGTGTGGTTATGTAGCTGCAGGAGGAATATGATTTAATAAAACATCTCTCCTCTCATTCTCATGAACAATTAATTCTCGTGAACTAGTCGAAGATACAAGATATGTGTACACACGCGCGCACACACACACGCACACACACACACACATATATATATATATAGGCAGCAGGAAGTAGGATGTCATCACACACTCTCTAGATGTGCTGTGCTTGAGTAATACATATAAACATGCTTTTAAATGAAACATACACAGAGAAGCTGTGCATCTTTCTATCCATCTATCTATCTAAAATATTATATCATTATCCAAGCTGTGCATCTATCTATTTATCCATCCCTCCCTCTCTCCCTTCCTTCCTTCCTCCATCCATCCATCCATCTATTCATTCATCCATCCATATATCAATCTATTGTTCTATTTATTTATCCATCTATCCATCCATCATCTATCATTCTATCTATCTATCTATCTATCTATCTATCTATCTATCTATCTATCTATCTATCTATCTATCTATCTATCTATCTATCTATCTAT
>CAIGQZ010014538.1:2952175-2965750 GCA_903798205.1 Danio tinwini
TGGTGGTGTAATGGTGTGGGGGATATTTTCTTGGCACACTTTGGGTCCATTAGTACCAATTGAGCATCATGTCAATGCCACAGCCTACCTGAGTATTGTTGCTGACCATGTCCATCCCTTTATGACCACAGTGTGAAATCACGAACACACACCGTAAAGATGACAGCAGACAACCCACTAGATCATGTCATTCTCCAGTTTATACTACCACAATTCCCAACGAAAAACTGTATTAAATCTAGCACGTCTTCAGTTGTGTAGCAGCAGAACTTGACATAATGGTGCAACGTTTCATGTATGCAAGGATCGCTGGTTTCACGCTCTCACAAGCTTTGTTCTAAAGCGACTACTGTATGCTTAGTGTTTGGCCGGCGGCATGGAGGAATTACACTTATTACTAAGCCACACTTACATGCTCATTCAGAGTAGCGGTGAACAATATAGGGAGCGCGTCACAGGCTGTCAGTGTTCAGAAATGAACCAATGTGAATATAAAAGCAACTTCAGCTCTGTAAAGCAGGCTAGGTGGAATAGCGCTACTTACTGATGTTCTGTTGTTAAACTAAATATAAATCTACATTATCTATGCTGTAAAAGGACCTTATGAAACTGAAAATAGTCACATCAATCTTTCACCGGGAGATTTCAGTGGCTGAACAACCCTTCTGTGCATATAACCCTTTCAAAACAACACAATCTACATCAGTTTTGAGTGACTAAAAGAGTTTTAAACAAAACATGACCTGTCTAACAGAAACACTTCAGCCATGGTGTCGTCCTTCCTCCAATATTGATTCAGCATTTGAAAAAGTTTTAATTCAGCATTTGTTTTTACCGCTGTCACTCTCTCATGTGTACGCGCAACTGGCAGATCTGCGTGAACGACTGCGCAAAATTATGGGAATTATCAGCCAGACAAATAAATTGGATGAACATTTTTTTGTTTTAAGCCTCACCCAGAATATAAAAATACATATAAATACATTTAGATCATTTACTTTAATCAGTACTATTGGAATGTCAAGAGACTTTCAACCAGCACCACAAAACATGTTTCTGAAGACGATCACCTACTGCACTCTTAAAGGGCCACGGAACCCCTCTGTCTCAGCAGGGTGTTTTCACACCTCTAGTTTGGAAAAAGTCAGGAAAGTGGGCGTGTCCAGCTCTGTTTAGGTGGGAGTGTCGGGGGAGGGAAAGAGGGAAGGATTTGCAAATATGGGAGTATCCATTTGGGCACGGACTGATTTTCACAGAGGCAAAACAAACACACAGACGCAGCGGAGAAAGACAGTGACTGTGTTTACATGGACATCAGTCATCGAATTATTTGCCAAATTATTAATTTGTCAACTTTAACTGCAGTTTGGCACTTTCACTTTTATTCAGGAACATTTCCTGCATGCCCCTCAAGACAAACGAGATATTGTATGCGAAGAAGAGTGGAGTTTTATTGGAGTGTTTGATACCGCAATGCGGAGAAAAAAATCCTCCGCACTTCTCGGTAACTTAAATGCACTCAGTAGGTAGCCTCAGAAAGCCGTGTGTGTATATCCTGTCACAAAATGCGGTGAAAATCCTAGACGACGGTAATAGTTTGATTGCGTGTTGACATGTTTACACGTAGAGAGCAGCATTTACAGCGGATCTTTCAGTCTATAACATTGCAGTGATATTAGCATGCTGTAAACCTAGTAACAGTTCAAATCCTTTAGACTAAAGTCTGTCTTTAAACACTGAAAGAGCACTGCTGACGATATGAACTAACTTTGCCATCTGAATAAACAAACAAAGACCACTGATCGCTTTCTTGCCAAATCTGTAGAGACAAGAGAATCAACACGAACTGGAAACGTGTCTTTTTTAAAAGGAGACGAGCGGCAAATCTGGATTTGCATGTCACTTTAAGCTGAATACTAGGATCTTGCAGAATAGCTAGTAAAATATGATGTACTGTCATCATGGCAAAGACTAAATAAATTAGTTATTAGGAATTAATTAAAACGCTTATGCTTAAAAAAGTTTTTTTTTAAAGAGCACTTAGAAAATATATTTAAAAAATAATAAAAATTTTGCAGAAGTCTTTAACTGTATTGTGATTTATGAGAGAGGGAGAGAGAGAGAGATACTGTATGTGCTGTAGTGTACAGTGAAAGACGGAGCTGCTCTGATCGCTGTCCTTGGTCCTGATTTACTTCTCTGGCAGCTTCATTTCTGTCAGGAATCAGACGCATTCACCACAGTCAAGGTTACAGAGCAGGAGATATGATGACCGTATGTTATTATTATTCACCTTCATAACTGTGAGTCATCTGAACTCCAGCCAGTGAAGAGACAACAGGCCAAAATCAGCAGATCTGAAGAGGTTGAGTCAGTTAATACAGTAGCAGAGGCTTGAGGATGTTTAGGTTACATTCAATTCAAGTTTAATTGTGGAGCATATTTCATAATTATAGTCTCAAATGAGCTGTACAAAAGGTGCACATTAATGCATTACAGTCAAATTTGGAAAATGTAAGGTTATTAGTTACCATAACTTATTAAATACTAATAACTTTTGGATTTGTGCCTATGAATGAAGCCCTGAGTCTGCAACTTCATAAGAGCAATCATATTGTCTACAACTGTAAGGTCATGTGCACATATTATGTGCAGTTTTAATATTTTTACTTATGCTACTTAAAATATAATTTTTTAAGTGTTCTAAATTGTTTCTAAACAACTTTAAGTCTAGGTAAATATTTCAGCAGAATGTATTTCTCAGTGGTAAATGTTAACACTAAATTATTAATCAAATTGACACATTTCTGCAATTGTTTTAACAAAAAAAAAAGCATTAAATAGATTTAAATTGATATAAAAAGTATCTTAAATAAAAAAATTGGTTTTCAGTGTTTATAATGTCATATTTAATCTTGCATTTTTTGGAATTCATTTATAATATTAGCAAACTCTCAGTGAAAATCATTTCTACCCAAGTTGATTTCCAGTGTACCAATTTGCCCATAAATCAGAGCATCCTGATGGATTGTTTTGTGCCTATGAATGAAGTCGTGAGTCTGTGTAAAAGAGTGGATATATGGTCAAAATTATAAATTATTAGCCTGAAAGCATTATTTCAGTTTTTTGTCTTCAAAATGTCATTTTTATTCTTGCATTTCTTGATATTAATTCAGAATTTTTGCAAACTCTTAGTGAAAACCATTTCTTCACTAGTTGATTTTCCAGTGTATCAATTTGCCCATAAATCAGAGCATCCTGATGGATTGTTTTGTGCATATGAATAAAGCAGTGAGTCTGTGTTTTTATAAGAGCAATTATTTAGTCTTCAAATGTAAATTCATGTATACAATTAATGTAAAGTAAGATTTAATTATAAGGGTTTTTAATTGTTTTTAAACAACTTTTTTTAGAAGTCTAGGCAAAATGATTTCGATGAAATTTATTCATCAGTGGTAAATTTTAATGCAACATTTACAATACAATTGTTTTATCCAAAAAATAGCTTTTAAATAATGTAAATTGGTGTAAAAAGTATCTAAAATAATAGAAATGATTATTAAACAACATGAAAAAAAAAACTATTTCAGTGTTTTGCCTTCAAAATGTCATGTTTAATCTTGGGTTTCTTGATATTGATTCAAACTTTCAGCAAACTCTCAGTGAAACCTTTTCTACACTAGTTGATTTTCCAGTGTCCTAATTTTCCCGATAAATCAGAGCATCCTGTTGGATTGTTTGAAGCCTTTGAATGAAACTGTGAGTCTGTCTAAAACAGTGAATGTATGGTCAAAATTATAAACTATTAGCCTGAAACATAATTTCGCCTTTTTTTCAAATGTTATGTTTATTCTTGCATTTTTTGGAATTCATTTATAATATTAGCAAACTTTCAGTGAAAAACATTTCTACACTAGTTGATTTCCAGTGTACCAATTTGCCCATAAATCAGAGCATCCTGATGGATTGTTTTGTGCCTATGAATGAAGTCGTGAGTCTGTGTATGAGTGAATATATGCTCAAAATTATAAATTATTAGCCTGAAAACACTATTTCAGTTTTTTTTGTCTTTAAAATGTCATGTTTAAACTTGTGTTTCTTGATATTAATTCAGAATTTTTGCAAACTCTCATTGAAAATCATTTCTACACTAGTTGATTTTCCAGTGTACCAATTTGCCCATAAATCAGAGCATCCTAATGGATTGTTTTAAGCCTTTGAATGAAGCTGCGAGTCTGTGTAAAAGAGTGAATATATGGTCAAAATTATAAATTATTAGCCTGAAAGCATTATTTTAGTTTTCACCTTCAAAATGTCATGTTTATTCTTGCGTTTCTTGGTATTAATTTAGAATTTTAGAAAACTTTCAGTGAAAATCATTTCTACATTAGTTGATTTTCCAGTGTCCTAATTTCCTCATACATCAGAACATCCTGATGAATTGTTTTGTGCCTATGAACGAAACTGCAAGTCTGTGTAAAACAAACAAGTATGGTCGAAATGATAAATTATTAGCCTAAAACCCAATATCACCTTTTTTAACCTTTATTTTTCATCCTTTAAAATGTGGTTTATTCTTGTGTTTCTTGGGATTCATTTATAATTTTAGCAAACTTTCAGTGAAAATCATTTCTACACTAGTTGATTTTCCAGTGTACTAATTTGCCCATAAATCAGAGCATCCTGATGGATTGTTTTGTGCCTATGAACAAAAACAGTGAATATATGGTCAAAACTAAAAAATTATTAGCCTGAAAGCATTATTTATCCTTTTTTTATATTTAGTTTTTGCCTTCAAAATGTCATCTTTAAACTTGCGTTTCTTAATATTAATTCAGAATTTTAGCAAACTCTTAGTGAAAACCATTTCTACACTAGATGATTTTCCAGTGTACCAATTTTCCCATAAATCAGAGCATCCTGATGGATTGTTTTGTGCCTATGAATGAAGCCCTGAGTCTGTAACCCAGAACGTGGCTCTGACCTCTGCGGCCGTAACCCAGACTCAAATAACTTCGTTAATGAAACGGAACAAGCTTTAACAAATGAGAGCTGGGAAGCGGGCAGGCGTGGAGTCTGAAAGCGGCTGTTTAATTAGAGCGGGCATGAAGAGCCGCGGGCGCGAGCTGACTGACAGCGCTCTGGATGGCTCACATTGATTTAAAGCACTCTCAGCTGCTGCCATCAGCGGGACGTCCCTTCCTGTCAAGCGGAAACACAAACTCTGTTCATTTCCTCTGTCTGTGCGTCTTCTTTTCACGCAGGTCCCAACTGGCCATGAAGTTTCTGGATCCTGCGTTCACATCGCTGAATACTGCGCTCAACGAGAACCTGCAGGAGTCCAGCAACTGGAGGTTCAACAGGAGCGCTTATGCAGAGCTCAGGTCGACTAATCAACAGTATACAATGCATTACAGACACAAACATATATGTTACACACATATTGCAAGTAGATTGAACATGAAACAATTATGTTGTCCCCAAAAAACTTAAGAGTTGTGTTGTTTCAACTCATTTTAAGTAAGTAGGGTGGGCCATTTATATGGATACACCTTAATAAAATGGGAATGGTTTCCTGAATGCAGTTTCCTGAAAAGTGCATTGGTCGTCGTGGGTCAGTTGAATGGCCCCCAAGGTCTCCCGATCTGACCCCCTTACACTTTTATCTTTGGGGTCATTTAAAGGCAATTGTCTATGTAATTTATTAAGGTGTATCCATATAAATGGCCCACCCTGTAGATTGAACAACCAGAAAAGACATTTTTTTGTGTAGGAGATTTTTTCTCTCTCTGCTGTTCAAAGCTACATTTATTTAAACAAAAATAGAGTAAAACTGTAATATTGTAAAATTTGATTACTAATTAAAATACTCTACCACATTTAAACATTTGACCTAAAATCTTGATTAATTGAAATTTTTAACTCGATTACGGTTAATAAACTCTTATTTTATGAATCTTTTTGCTGACAATGTTTGTACAGTAAATATGCGTTTTTCGATGGTACAAGCTGCTCTTGTTGCTCAGTTGTCTCAGTGTTTAAGTTGTCCATGCTCGACATGTTGGAGGACTAACGTAACGTAATAGAGCGGGGTCACTTTACACACGGTAGAGAAACTAATCGAAACAAAATCAATCTGGAAAAATGTAATGGATTATAGGTTCTGAATGTGGATTTCGATTACTTTTAGAATAATCGCCCAGCCCTATTTGTTTGTTTGTTTGTTTATTTATTCATTTTCTCCTTAAATATCTCCAATCACAAACTTCAACACATACACATTCAAAGCACACAAAGCAAGAGTGACCAAACAAATATCACAAGGT
Organism: Danio tinwini; assembly: GCA_903798205.1. Classification (NCBI taxonomy): domain Eukaryota; kingdom Metazoa; phylum Chordata; class Actinopteri; order Cypriniformes; family Danionidae; genus Danio; species Danio tinwini. The sequence goes on from CAIGQZ010014538.1 coordinate 2,958,502, forward strand.
CACAGCCATATCACCCTGCAGCCCAAGACCGGTTACTCACTGAAGCTAAGCAGAGCTGAGCCTGGTCAGTACCTGGATGGGAGACCACATGGGGAAACTAAGTTCCTGTTGGAAGTGGTGTTGCTGTTGGAAGGCCAGCAGAGGGCGCTCAATCTGCAGTCTGTGTGAGTTCTAATGCCCCAGTATAGTGAAGGGGACACTGAAGGGGACACTATACTGTCAGTGACCGCCGTCTTTCGGATGAGACGTTAAACTGAGGTCATGACTCTCTGTGGTCATTAAAAATCCCATGGCACTGTCCAAATTCCCTTCATCAGCCCTTACCCATCATGGCCTCTCAATCATCCCTATCCACTGAATTGTCACTGTCTCTCCACCTATATCTGGTGTGTGGTGAGTGCACTGGCGCCATTGTCTTGTGGCTGCTGTGAAATCATCCAAGTGGAGCTGCACACTGGTGGTGATTGTGAAGCGCACTGTAGGCCAATCAGCAGTGGGCAACCAGTCAGAAGTAACCAATCGGGCATTTCCTAGGCAGAGCAGACGGAGACAGATAACTCACTTCAAGATTCAAGTGTAGACTCAATCTCATTAAACATGTATACATGGACACCACCTATATCAGGGGTGTCCAAACTTGGTCCTGGAGGGCCGATGTCCTGGAGAGTTGAGCTCCAACCCTAATCAAACACACTTGAACCAGCTAATCAAGCTCTTACTAGATATATTAGAAACCTCCTGGCAGTGTGTTGACGTAAATTAGAGGTAAACTCAGCAGGACACCGGCCCTCCAGGACCGAGTTTGGACACCCCTGACCTATATGCTGTATATTTGCAGGTTAACTATGTTTATATATAATACGTTTTAACTGTTAAAAGCTATTAATTATTGAATTGAATTATTAATGTATTCTTGACTTGGTTGACTCTGTTCTGATGTTGTTCTTGTTATGTCTATTTTCCAGTAAAGAGATTGCGCAGCATATCGACGTGCCGCACAACTTCACCCTTATCAAAAACAGCGTCCGCGTGGGTCAGTTAATGCACTACGACTACTCCAGTCACAAATACGTCTTCTCCATTGGGGAGAACCTCAGGTCTCTGCTTCCGGATGCTTCTCCCGTCATCAACAAACGCTACAACACTTGCGCGGTAGTGGGAAACAGCGGGATTCTCACCGGCAGCCGATGTGGTCCTGAAATCGACAAATACGACTTTGTCTTCCGCTGTAATTTCGCGCCCACCGAAGTCTTCCGTCGAGACGTGGGACGCCGGACCAACCTCACCACCTTTAACCCCAGTATTCTGGAGAAATACTACAACAACCTGCTGACCATCCAGGACAGGAACAACTTCTTTCTGAGTCTGAAGAAGCTGGATGGTGCCATCTTGTGGATCCCGGCCTTTTTCTTCCACACGTCCGCCACAGTGACGCGAACACTTGTCGATTTCTTCGTGGAGCACAAAGGGCAGCTGAAAGTGCAGCTAGCCTGGCCGGGAAACATCATGCAGTATGTCAACAGGTGAGAGATTTTGAGAAAATGTTGAGATTGTAGAGATTGTCAGATTTTGAGATGTAAAGATGCAGTTATATTTATTTAATCTTAAATTGAAGAAAAAATCAGGAATTGCAGCTTATAAACTTGCAACTCTGAGGAAAAAGTTATAACAAAATGTGAACTCACTCAGAATTCCTAAATAAAAGTCAAAAGTTTTCATGCTATAATTCTGACTTCTTTTCTCTGAATTCTGAGTGAGTTCACATTTTGCAATTGTGACTTTAGTTTTCATGCAGCAATTCTGACCTTTTTCTTGGAAGTCTATGTAAGTTTGATTTGACAATTTTTACCTTTTTGCAAATTTTTCAAAAGAAGAATTCTGACTTTGTTGTCACTGAACTCTGAGTGAGATCACATTCCACAATTATGACTTTTTTCTGCAATTTCTAAGATAAAATCTCACAATTTCAACTTGTTGCAATTCTGACATTTGTCTTGGAGTTCTGAGTGAGTTTAAACTTCACAATTCTGAGTTTCGCAATTCTAACTTTAGTTTACAGGCAGCAATTCTGACTTTTTCTTGGAATTCTTGATTCCAAATTGTGCTCAGAATTCCAAGTATACATGCTGCAAATCTGACTTTCCCCTCGGGAATTCTAAATCAGCTTTCATTCCACAGATTTTTTTGAGATTCTGAGAATTCCAACCTCTTCCATGGAATTCCAAGATAACATGCTGCAATTATGACTTTCCCTTCGAGAATTCTGAAGGGCGTCACACACCAGACGCGCCGCGACACGGCGCGCACATGACAGTTGAAAGTATCGCACACCAGACGCACACATTTGCATAGTGGTGGGCAAAGCGAGGCATCATGAAACACTGAAACAGTCGAAACAAATGTGTCGAAGCTTTGAAACGTTTCGAAACTCCACTCTACGGTGACACCTAGTGGTCATTTTTTTTATATTTTGCACTGGACCAGCTATAGCATAAAGAACAGCTATAAAGAACAGTTGAGCAAATTGAGGTATTAAACCTCACTTTGTAGATTTGAACCATCAAGTGATTTAATGGAGTGGTAGGTTGTTGCTAGATCAGACATGGTTGTGGCCGGAAGTTAACAAGAATTATTTATATTATTCAATAAATTTCCCATTTATTGTATTTTATTAATGTCTACCCAAAACCTAAACCCAACCATCACAGTACTGTAAAAATATTAATTATTGTTTTACAGTGTTTTAAAAATGATGCTAAATTGACGGTGTATCCACAGCTGTATCCTATCTAGACGACACCATAAAACAGTAACAAGGTTAAAATACATAAAATCATGATTTCGGAGTATTTGTACAAGTCGGGATTCGAACCCAGAAGTCATTTGAAGTACAATAACTAACAACATGCGCACCCGCGGACCACTACGCCAAATGAGGCGGAATAATTTTCCGACCCCTGTCAGTTAAATGCACATTCGCCAGGTCTCAAAACGCTTCTGAACTGATCGATGCTTTGAATCGTTTTAGTCACGTGACCAGGTGTTTAGAAACACTTTAGTCATGTGACCTTGGGGTTTCAGATCATGCTTCGGTGCAGTGTTTCTAAACATTTGCGCTTCGGGATCTCGACACTGTGTCGAAACGTCAGTTTCACGTCAGCCATCCCTACATTCGCATGCTGCTTAAAATGAAACTAATCAGATGGCACTCTGTGGCGCGGCAGAAATATGAACAGCATCCTGAGTTGTGGCTGGGCACCGCGGACAGCTGCGGACAGCCGCTGACTGGCGGCGCCGGTGTGTGTACTCTGATTGAAACCTATGTTTAGAATTCTGAAATGTGTGGTGCTGCCCGTCCCCGAGCGGCGCTTCTGGTGTGCGACCTGCTTGAGTCAGCTTTCATTGCACAATTCCGATTTTTTTGAGATTCTGAGAATTCTGACCTCTTTCTTGAAATTCCAAGATAAGGATTCTTGAGGAGAATCTCACAATTTTGACTTTTCCCATGGAATTCTAAACTTACATAATGCGTTTCTGACGTTTGTCTTGGAATTACATGCAAACTCCACACAGCAATGCCAACTAACCTAGCCGAGGCTCGAACCAGCGACCTTCTTGCTGTTAGGCGACATCGCGCATTTCACAATTCTAACTATTTTAAATCTAACAATTCCAAACCTCTTTGAAGGGGCGATTCTTCAAGACGAAGATGACTGGAGTAGAAAGCTCTGGTAATTTATAGTGTGTCAGTATTTATCTGATTGGTGCAAAAATACAGAGCTAATGCGGTACCAGCTGTGTTCAATCATAAGCACGTGATCCTCTCGAAATTAGTTTATAAATAAACCACACTTGAAGAATTTGGAATTGCAAAATGCAAACTGACTTAAAATTCCAGGGGGGTTCAGATTTGCATTATAAAAACTAATTAATCAAACTGATCAAAAACGATCAAAGATTTTCAGAAAATAGTCGGAATTGCATAATGTAAACTCTCTTAAAATTCTGAGAAAAACAGTCAGAATTGCAGAACTCAGAATGCTGAGGGAAAAGTCGAAAATGCAAACAGTAGACTCAGTCCAATTTGCGATATGTAAACTGAGAAAGATTTGAACTTCTGGTTTTTGGTTTTCTTTCGATGTCAGCAACTGGCTTTTCTATGTATTATGATGTGATGAGCTGAAGACTCTTAAGGCTGATTTATACTTCTGCATCAAGCACACACATATGCTCTGGCGCAGCTCTCAAAAAATGTAACTACACATCGCAACGAAGCCTAGCGCAAGCTCTGTTATTGGTCTGCTTGGTAGTGCTGACGAGTGTGGGTGGGACCGAGGGCTGCGTGAACCCGTTGGAGCGAGTGTTCACAAGTGTGGAGTCCCTTGAAGGAGGTCCAGATGTAAACTTTTGTTTTGTTTTGTTTTGCTGCATGTCCACGGTTCCCGCCTCTGAATGAGTTTAGAGCGAGTTTGAGCTACTTCTACATTAAGGTAGTGTTCAGAACACACAAAACACCATTGAAGAAACTCCACACAGAGGAACATAAAAATCTCAGAAGTGTTATGGCAGAGCAACACAAACAGCACACAGAAGTATTAAGGCTCGTACACACCGATACGCTTTTCGTTTGCGCTTATCGTCAGCGTTTTCCGAGACGTTTTTTCCGGATTCAAACCCAAGCGATTTTCACAGGCGTCGAGCAGAAGAGTATGCAGAATCACTCCTTGACGTTAGATGGCGCTACACAACGTTACTCTTCCGACACCCGCTTGTAACACAGAAGACTGGCGATTCAACAACAAGCATGGATGGTTCAAGCAGAAATGATTATTGTTCAGCAGTGCAATAAGCAGCTCCAGGTTCATATCGCCTCTGGGCATCTTCTTCAGTGTGCTCTCACATTGACAGTTTTGGGTTTGAGCGCCTCCGACTGATGTTTACTGTAACTTCAGCAGCCCCATGCACGTGAACAAAAGTGCCAATCTGATTGGTGAAGAAGGAAAAAAAAAGAGCATGAGGCGTTTCTTGAAAAATGACGTTTTACGCCTGCCGTTTAACACGTTGGTGTGCACAATCAAATAGGCGCCCTTTGCCGAAAAACACAAGCACGAACGTTAAGGCAGGCGTTGTGGGTCGCGCGGATCACTTGTCGCAGAAGTATAAACCAGGCTGTAAGTGTGTGACGAGCTGGTTGCAGTCACTTAAGGTCCACACGGGGGCGATGTATAAAAAAACTTCTCTCAATCATTGTGGAAGGAATAAAAGAAGGAGGTGTTTGTTCACCAGAGCAGAACATGCGGAGCTTCGTCTAGGAGCTCAGGCAATGATAGCCTGAGCAGAAATGTAGTCGTCTAACTGGGAAACTGTGTTTGTATGATTAACCCCTGTAATCTTCGGACTGGTGAGCTGATCTAACTATAAATATTTGACCCGAAAAGACGATGATGCAGTGTACGTCTGAACTTTTAACTGCGTTAAAAAGTTGCTAAAACATTGACGGATACTACAGCAACTCAAGTATTTATCTCCGTATGTGGTTTATGCTGAATCATTGAACTGTTTGAACAAACTGTGAGCGTCTGAACTGCTGGAATCGAGTGAAGCATTGAACTGTTTAAACTGAATCTATGAGCAATCGAATTGCTAGAATCGAGTGAATCATTGAACATGACGAAGAAAGGAGTTTCTCGGTTTAACCCTCATTCGCAGAACTGAGCGGATGTCCTGTAATCTGCTCCAATCCCATTATACTGAGTCCTTGTGTGGCGACAGATTTAAGCATGTAAGACGCTCACAAACTCCTCAAGGAGATTAGAGATACTCGCTTTAACAGCACCAGAGGAATAAAGACGGATCTCACTGTAGACACATGAAGAGAGGAGCTCATGCTTTCGTCTTTTTCTTTATCATTTATTACATATTCAAACACAGTGACTTACACGTTTTGGTCCAACAAATATTTACACGACAATTAAGAATGAAAAACAAAAAATACATTCATTTATTCATTTTCCTTCTGCTTAGTCCCTCATTTGCCACAGCGGAATGAACCGCCAACTATTCCAGCATATGTTTTACACAGCTGATGCCCTTCCAGCTGCAACCCAGTACTGGAAAACATCCATACACACTCATTCACATACACTCAAACACTACAGCCAATTTAGTTCATCAATTCCCCTATAGCGCATGTGTTTGGACTGTAAGGGAAACCAGAGCACCCGGAGGAAACCCACGCCAACACGGGGAGAACATGCAAACTCCACACAGAAACACCAAATCGAAAAATTTATAGAGTGTGTGTGTGTGTGTGCGTGTTTATGTAGAGAGTATATGTAGTGTTGTGAGTGTGTATGTACAGTTCCTGTTTAGAGTATATACATGTGTGTTTGTGCGTTTGTATATTGTGTGTGTGTGTGTTTACGTAGAGAGACAGTGTGTATTGAGTGTGTATAAAGTGTGTGTTTATGTACAGTGTCAGTGTGTAGTGTGTATAGTGTGCATAATGTGTGTGAGCACTGCTAGGACTGGATTAGCGATGCTGGCTGAATTAACCTTGCTCTGAGCGCCGCCGCTGAACACACACGTTCTGCTGACCTTCATGGACTTGTTGATGTGTGTGTGTGTGTGTCTCCAGTTGTTCTCCTGGACACATTAACTCTGTTACCTCAGGCTTTCTGGGTAAACGCTGTGCTTTACTGCCAATAACCGCACATGAGAGCATCAGTCTGCATTCAGGGTTCAGATAAAGCTCTTATCTGTTGTACAGTTGAAGGCAGAATTATTAGCCCCCTTGTAAGTCCCCCCAATTTCTGTTTAACGGAGAGATTTTTTTTTCCAACACATTTCTAAACATAATAGTTTTAATGACTTAAATCTACTGGTTTATTTTATCTCTGCCATGATGACAGCACATAATATTTGACTAGATATTCTTCAAGACGCTAGTATTCAGCTTAAAGTGACATTTAAAGGCTTAACTAGGGTAATTAGGGTAAAGTTAGGGTAATTAGGCAGTCATTGTATAACAGGGTTTGTTCAGTTGACCAGTGGTTCTTGGGTGGACTGGGACCAAAATTCAGCCCTGGCGGCATGTGAAGAAGATTATGAACTGAAGAGGGGATGGTAGGGGGTTGTGGGGTTGATGGAAGTGATCACACACAAAATAGGGTTTGGGGGGGGGGGGGGGGGGGGGGGGAAGAGAGGGGAAGGGGGGGGGGGGGGGGGGGGGGGGGGGGGGGGGGGGGGG
>CAIGQZ010014538.1:2985750-3003329 GCA_903798205.1 Danio tinwini
GTGTGTGTGTGTGTGTGTGTGTGTGTGTGTGTGTGTGTGTGTGTAAATGATTGTAAATGTGGATTTTTTTCCGATGCGATTGTTTTAGAAAGAACTAATAAACTTCAGATTCAGACATGTTACAAGTTGTCACGTTTTAATATAATACATAACACTCACAAGTGATTTATATTTTTTATTATTTTTTGTTTTGTTTTTTTCATTTATTGAAGTAAATTCCAAAAATAATTACAAATAAAAATACAAAACATGTTGTGGAGTTAATATACAGTTGAAGTCAGAATTATTAGCCCCCTGAATTATTAGCCCCCCTGTTTATTTTTCTCCCAATTTCTGTTTAATGGAGAGATTTATTTCAACTCATTTCTAATCATAATAGTTTTAATAACTCATCTCTAATAACTGATTGATTTTATCTTTGTCATGATGACAATAAATAATATTAGACTAGATATTCTTCAAGACACTTCTAAACAGCTTAAAGTGACATTTAAAGGCTTAACTAGGTTAATTAGGTTAACTAGGCAGGTTAGGGTAATTAGGCAAGTTATTATATAATAATGGTTTGTTCTGTAGACTATCGGAAAAAAATCTAGCTTAAAGGGGTTAATAATATTGACCTTAAAATGGTTTTAAAAATTTAAAACTGCTTTTATTCTAGCCGAAATAAAACAAATAAGACTGAAGAAAAAACATTATCAAACATACTATGAACATTTCCTTGCTCTGTTAAACATCATTTGGGAATTATTTAAAAAAGAATAAAAAAAGTAAAAGGGGGGCGAATAATTCTGACTTTAACTGTATAGCTATGTTATGTACACTACCTGACAAAGGTCTTGTGGTGGATCCCAATTGTAAGAGCAGCAAATAATAACTCGACTTCTAGTTGATTATTTGGAAAAGTGTCAGAAGGTGGATTTTCCTGATGGATCATCTGTTGAACTGCATCATAATCATCACAAATACTGCAGAAGACCTACTGGAACCAGCATGAAGCCAAGATTCTCACAGAAATCAGTCAAGTTTGGTGAAGGAGAAATCATGGTTTGGGGTTACATTCAGTATGGGGGCGTGCGAGAGATCTGCAGAGTGGATGATCAACATCAACAGCCTGAGGTATCAAGACATTTGTGCTGCCCATTACATTACAAACCACAGGAGAGGGACAATTCTCCAGCAGGATAGCGCTCCTCATACTTCAGCCTCCACATCAAAACTCCTGAAAGCAGAGAAGGTCATGGTGCTTCTGGATTGGCCAGCCCAGTCACCAGACATGAACATTATTGAGCATGTCTGGGATAAGATGGAGGAGGAATCTCTCTCAATCTTGATGAACTCTGGGAGTCCTGCAAGAAGGCTTTCTTCGCCATTCCAGATGACTTTATTAATGCGTGATTTGAGTCATTCAGAGATGTCTGGATGCAGTCCTCCAAGCTCATGATGGAGTCAGACACAATATTCATTCTGTTTCCACTGCAGCATGACTTTATATTCTATACTGGACATTATTGAAGGTTCAGTGATGAGACTTTAGTCTAAGCAGAGTCAGACCTTACTGTCCTAATGAAATCATTCAACATCAAGACATGATCATATTTTATTGTGCTCAAATAAGCATCATCTAGAGGCCTTTACCTTTCATATGACACTTCTGATACCAAATCATCAACTCGAAGTCAAGTTATCATTTGCTCTTCATAAAACTTGTATAGGTGATAAGACTTTTGTCAGGTAGTGTAAATATGCAGCTGAAGTCAGAATTATTAGCCCACCTTTAATTTTTTTTCTTTTTTTAAATATTTCATTTAAGCTCAAAATTATTAGCCCCTTTAAGCTAGATTTTTTTTCGATAGTCTTCAGAACAAACCATCGTTATACAATAACTTGCCTAATTACCCTAACCTGCCTAGTTAACCTAATTACCCTAGTTAAGCCTTTAAATGTCACTTTAAGCTGTATAGAAGTGTCTTGAAGAATATCTAGTCTAATATTATTTACTGTCATCATGACAAAGATAAAATAAATCAGTTATTAGAGATGAGTTATTAAAACTATTATGATTAGAAATGTGTTGAAGAAATCTGCTCTCTGTTAAACAGAAATTAGGGAAAAATAAACAGGGGGGCTAATAATTCTGACTTCAACTGTATATATATTTATATATAATTTTTTTTTTTTTTTGACAATATTTCTAATGGTAAATTCCACATTTTAATATAATACATAACAGTAAAAAAAATAATACAAAATTGATAAAAAGTTTTTTCTTTAATTTTTTTAACATTTATTTTAAGTAAACTTCCCAAATAATTAAGAGTAAAGACACTTTAATTTAAACAAATAAAACATTTCAGATTATTGTTTATTTTGCTGTATTTTAATCAAATAATCAAGAAAATCAAGACATAAAAATCTATTTCATCAATTTTTTAATTGATGTTAAATTCCACATTTTAAAAACAGTAAAAAGATTTAATTTGATAATTCTCTTTCTTTTCTTTCTTTATTTAATTTTTAAAACTGTATTACAAGTAATTTTAACTAATATTTTTATATTATTTAAAACTAATATTTTTTATTATTGTTTGTTTACTTTATTTTTAATCAAATAAAGGGGCAAAACAAGATAAAAAACAAAAGACAAATTATGTCATCAATGATTTCAATGTTAAAATCAACAATATTTTCCAGGAAATAAAGAAAAGGATTGTTAAACACTTTTTATTTGACAACACATTCATTTTTACAGCGTGATACTCATTCATTTCTTTTCGGCTTAGTTTAAAAATAATAATATTATTATTCATTCATTCATTCTCATTCAGCTGAGTCCCTTTATTAATCTGGGGTCGCCACAGCGGAATGAACCGCTAACTTATCCAGCATATGTTTTACGCAGCGGATGCCCTTCCAGCTGCAACCCATCACTGGGAAACATCCATACACACTCATTCACACTAATTCACTATGGACAATTTAGCCTACCCAGTTCACCTAAATCACATGTCTTGGGACTTGTAGGGGAAACCGAAGCACCCGGAGGAAACCCACGCCAACACGGGGAGAACATGCAAACTCCACACAGAAATGCCAACTGACCCAGTTGGGGCTCAAACCAGTGACCACCGTGCTGCCCACAGCGTGATACTATTAGTACCATTTAAAAACATGCAAACTTATGAAAAATGGTGTATCATTATTAATAATAGTTAGATTTTTTATGACTTTAAAATGCAACCAATATTATATTTCAGCTCTTCAAGCAGATTTATCATTGGATATTATGAATGACAGTCTAATGGCCAGCAAAAAATATTCCTTAAGCAATAATTTTTTGGCAATATTTTAGTTTACAGTTGTCATAAATCAGCGCCGGTTCAATACTTCACCATTAAAGAACTTCACAGGACAATGTTTTAAGGGGACGTTTCCTCATGAACATGATTTAAAGCACAAAACGCCAATCCAAAACAACAACATAAGCCATATGTTATTGATAATCCATGAGCGGAGGAAGAGAAAACATTGATCAGGATTTTAGAGGAGAGAAAAACATCTGTTTTTATATTTATATATGTGATGATGGCATTTTCCATAATGCACTGCATGAAATTGCTTTGTCGTTTAAAAGGTTTGAACATATTTGACCCAACCTTTGATTATAACAACCCAGCATTTAGAGAAGAAAACACAAAGGACTAAAAACAAGCATGTTGCACGTTTAAACATGCAAAAGTAGTCTTGTATTTGTGTCTGAAACTGTTTCAAATGTACACGCTTTGCTGTAAATCTGTGGCAATTTCAGGCTGCTCTCTGATTGTTTGTCTTTCTGTTTTGTTTGACCTTTGACCTTTGAGTCTAAAACGAGGGGTCAAAGTGTTAACAGAATGATGTAACATCTTTCACTGTTTGCAGAAATGGGGAAATGACTTTTCTGCAAAACCAGTAAGAGGACAAGAGACATCTAATATTGAGAGTCATTTATTTATTTGTATTTTTTAATGGTCATTTTGTGTGTGCTTTTTAGGGGGGTGGGGTGTTGTAACCCAATGTTGGGTTAAATATAAAAAAATAAATTAATTATTTAGTTCATTGATTTATTAATTTTCTTTTCGGCTTAGTCCCCTTACTAATCAGGGGTCGCCACAGCGGAATGAACCGCCAACTTATTCAGCATATGTTTTACACAGCGGATGCTATTCCAGCCGCAACCCGACACAGAAAAAAAAACACCCACACAGGGCCAATTTAGCTTATTCAATTCACCTATAGGTTATATATCACTCACAACCCAATAGTTGGATTTGTTCATATTTGACCCAACATTTGATTACAGCAGCCCAGCATTTTTTAGTTTACTATGTCACATTCAATTGCATTTCAATACAGTAGGTAGAAACATCACACTGCAAAACTGAATTAGGTACACCTTACTAGTACTGTGTTGGACCCCCTTTTTGCCTTCAGAACCGTCCTAATCCTTCATGGTATAGATTCAACAAGGTACTGGAAATATTCCTCAGAGATTTTGCTTCATATTGACATGATTGCATCACGCAGTTGCTGCAGATTTGTCGGCTGCACATCCATGATGCCAATCTCCCGTTCCACCACATCCCAAGCTCTGGTGACTGTGGAAGCCATTTGAGTACAGTGAACTCATTGTCATGTTCAAGAAACCAGTCTGAGATGATTCACGCTTTATGGCATGGTGCGTTATCCTGCTGGAAGTAGCCATCAGAAGATGGAAACACTGTGTTCATAAAGGGATGGACATGGTCAGCAACAATACTCAGGTAGGCTGTGGCGTTGACACGATGCTCAATTGGTACTAATGGACCCAAAGTGTGCCAAGAAAATATCCCCCACACCATTACACCACCACCACCAGCCTGAACCGCTGATACAAGGTAGGATGGATCCATGCTTTCATGTTGTTGATGCCAAATTCTGACACGATCATCAGAATGTGGCAGCAGAAATGGAGACTCCTCAGACCAGGCAACGTTTCTCCAATCTTCTATTGTCCAGTTTTGGTGAGCCTGTGTTAATTGTAGCCTCAGTTTCCTGTTCTTAGCTGACAGGAGTGGCACCCGGTGTGGTCTTCTGCTGCTGTAGCCCATCCGCCTCAAGGTTGGACGTGTTGTGTGTTCAGAGATGCTCTTCTGCAGACCTCGGTTGTAAAGAGTGCTTATTTGAGTTACTGTTGCCTTTCTATCAGCTGGAACCAGTCTGGCCATTCTCCTCTGACCTCTGGCATCAACAAGGCATTTACGCCCACAGAACTGCCGCTCACTGGATATTTCCTCTTTTTCTGACCATTCTCTGTAAACCCTAGGGATGGTTGCGCGTGAAAATCCCAGTAGATCAGCAGTTTCTGAAATACTCAGGCCAGCCCGTCTGGTACCAACAACCATGCCACGTTCAAAGTCACTTAAATCCTCTTTCTTCCCCATTCTGATGCTCGCTTTGAACTGCAGCAGATCGTCTGGTCGAGTTGCTGCCATGTGATTGGCTGATTAGAAATTTGCATTAACGCTGCAGTTGGACAGGTGTACCTAATATAGTGGCCGGTGATATATATATATATATATATATATATATATATACATTTGAGAAAATTTTTATTTACATATATAAATTCAATATTTATATATAATACAAATTATATAAAAATATAAATATATATGTATTTTTTTGTTTTGTTTTTTGGTATTTTTTATATATTTTTTATATATACACAATATTTATACACAGTGAGTATAAGTATATAAGTATATAAGTATATATACACTTTTAAAATACTAGACTATATTAACCCAATATTGGCTCAAATATAGACAAAGCCAACTATTGGTTTACAATTTTCAATTCAATTTAAATGATTTTTTTTTACTGTAGGGTTTGTCCATAACTGACCCAACATTGGGTTAATACAACCCAGCATTTTTAGAGTACATCACTTTAATGTCCAAATCCTGATTTATTTACACTTTTAAAAATGATGGGCTGTATTAACCCAATATTGGGTCAAATATGGACAAACCTAACCATTGGTTTAAAAATGTCAATCAATTTTAAATTATATTTTTTAATTGTTGGGCTTGTTCATAACTGACCCAACCCAGCATTTTTAGAGTGTATTATTTTAATATAAAAATTTTGACACAATTGTTGGAGTTTGTCCATTTGACCCAACATTGGGTAAAAACAATCCAGCATTTTTAAAGTGTATTATTATGTAGCCATTACACAGAAGAAATATAATTGTACATTTTATTTAGTGCATTTATTATTATCTAAGGTTTAAAAATAATCCGAATGATAACAATTGGTTATGTTTTATTTAAGGTGTTCTTGTTATAGTGTAATGCTTATTTATGTATTAAGTAATATTAATTAATTACATGGACTATTCGTATGGTTAGGTTTATTTGCATGTAATAATTATTTGTAATTGCTATAGTTTTATTTATCAATCATGCCCGTAGACAGGGGGGTGGGGGGGTTTGGATGGTTCGAATGAACCACCTCCTATGGCCAAAAGATCCAAACTTTGTCATTTTAATTATTTTTAGCAATTTTTTTTTGTAATGAAATGTGATTTTAAGTAACTATAGCCAGTAATTTGAATTCCACGGTGCCTCAAAGCAACATTAATGTGACGCAAGTCACGTGACATAACCAAGTGATCCACTAATAGAGGCTTTAATAATATTTAGTAATACATTACAACATTAATAATATCTTAGCTAATTTACATATATAAATATATATATAGCTAAAATATAATGATTGTCATTATCAGTGGATTTTACATATTTACAAGAGAGGCATAAAAAAGTGAAATACATTATTAAAATTGTTATTGTTGTTATTGTTTTATTATTCAAATGGCCGATTTCTGACTAGTGAGGTTATATGTGCCTACTAGTTTGTTATTTGCCTAATAAATTTCAATACAATTTTTTTTTATTCCTAAAATTGCTTTCTCTTGTGATATATATATATATATATATATATATATATTTATTTATTTATTTATTTTTATATATATTTATTTATTTATTTACCCTAACATATTTCTTATTCAAAGTTTTAAATTTGAAACACTAATCTCAACTTATTATTGACTGTAATATATTAATACATGTTTTGTAAATATATTGGTAAATATATTTAATACATGTTTTGTATACTTTATTAGCAAAAATTCATGCATATAACTTCAATTGCACCGTGCTGCTACAGTTGCAGTTTATACTGATATGTTAATAATAACCTGGTAGTTGTAAATCTTGGTGCTGCAAATAATTGCTAAAGCTTTTATCACGGTATACGGTATTATAACAATATTTACCTAAGCTGTAAAAAAAGGATTACTTTAACAGGTATAATAACAAAAGGCCTAAATAAGAATTTTGCAGGCCATAATATATGAACATTTTAATTTGATGTCTGTTTGAATATAAATCACCTATTAAGTATTCAAGCATGTGGTGCTGTTATGAACAGCCACTAATACATGTTGAATATATATTTATGAAGCACTATGTTAAAATAATTATTAATATTGTGCATATTGATTATCACAACATATTGCATTATGGAATATTGCTATATGTCTAATTCTATGGGAAGCCCCCATAAAAAAATAAAAGAAAATTTGCACATAATCTTAGTAAGCAACTTGACAAAACAGTCATTATTTTTTTGTACTGCAAACAGCATGCACATGATTCCAGAAGACAATGTCACCAAAATGCTGTATTTAAACTTCTTTATCAAATGCAAAAAATATGGAAAAAATGCACACAAAAAAGGTCCACTTTTAGAGAAACCCCCCCCCCCCCCCCCACCCCTTTCTAGGCTGGCTACAGGCCTGTCAATTATATATTGTTTTATATATTTTTAATGCACAAAAAACAAATGTTCTTTATATTCAATTCAATTCATGTTTATTTTTATAGCGCTTTTACAATGTACAAATAGAAGTTCTAGTCTGTTTTCTTGTTTTTATACGTTAATTAAAAACCTATTAATGTGATCAGTGTGTAAATGAATCCGTCTGCATTTGTCCTCTGATGTTCATCAGCGGTGACAGATGCATGAATGTACACAACACAGTTTTTGTGGTTCAGAGCAAAAGATGGAAATGCAAACCAGCTTCAGATAATCAATACACACACGCATGCACACACACCCACCCACACACACACACACAGGCCTGCTGAGAGACCAGAGAAAAGCGTTCAGTATTCCTGCAGCGCGTCAGAAAACCAGAAGAATAGGACAGGCAGATGTGTGTGTACAATTTTAAACACAATATTAATATTGTTGTTTATTATGTACATTACAAAACACTCACTAACTGTTACGGTAATAGTAAAATAATGTAATATAATAGTAATAGTAATAGTAGGCTGCACGGTGGCGCAGTGGGTAGCAAGTTCACCTCACAGCAAGAAGGTCGCTGGGTGCTCCGGTTTCCCCCACAGTCCAAACACATGCGCTATAGGGGAATTGATTAACTAAACTGGCCGTAGTGTATGAGTGTGTATGGGTGTTTTCCAGTACTGGGTTGCGGCTGGAAGGGCATCCACCAAAACATATGCTAGAATAGTTGGCGGTTCATTCCACTGTGGCGATCCCTGATGAATAAAGGGACTAAATGAGAATGAATGAATGAATGTCACCAGCTCAGATTACGATTTCTTTTAACATGCCTGTTTATTAAGACATGGCGCAGAGATTTCTGCTGTTGTCCACACATGTGTGATGATCTCTTTCATGGACACAATGAGGTGAAAGTGTGCAGGGTCAAAGGTCACGCCGCCCTGAAACACAGCAAGCAAAAGAAAAAAACACATCCTTTCAGCAAAGCCAGAATCAGAGCGGATGAAGATATCATGCAAACAGAAGCATTTCTAGAGAAAGGAGAATCATTAAAGCGCTTCCACGTTCAACTGCTCGCACATGCAAAGCAAGAGCAGTTATTAATTAACCTAAAACACTCAAAACAATCGATATGATCAGCGGAGAGACTCGAACTATACGCACACACACACAGACCTCCATTTACAGACAAGGCTTCTTTATTTTGCATGCACGAGTTTGTTATAGTCCATTGAATTAATTATTATACTGTATGTCTACTGTGTATAGTGTGGCAGCATAGTGGCGCAGTGGGTAGCACAATCGCCTCACAGCAAGAAAGTCGCTGGTTCGAGCCTCGGCTCGGTCAGTTGGCATTTCTGCATGGAGTTTGCATGTTCTCCCAGTGTTCGCATGGGTTTCCTCCGGGTGCTCCGGTTTCCCCCACAGTCCAAAGCATGTGGTATGAATGAATGGAATAAGCTAAACTGTCCGTAGTGTATGTGAGTGTGTGTGGGTGTTTTCTCCCACATAGCAAGCATACTTGGCCCAAATGTGGCCTCATTATGGCACTGCTGGCATGTTGCCAGCACTGGCATGCATGATGTCAGCCGAATGTGGGCCATGCATGGCAATGATGGCACTGCATGCATGATGGCAAACTACATTTGGGCCAGTTGTGAATGGGAGGTGTGTGGCCTAGATCAGTGTAGCCATTCTTCACATTGTTTAAGTAACATTAAGCTGGGTAACATTGAGCCGAGTTTTTGGGGTTATAGCTTATAGTTAATAGCTCTTATAGCTGAGAATTGGTACCAATAATAAACCTGTTTTGGCTCAGTTCAGGGTCAGTTAAGGGTAATAAATTGGCTGAGATCCAGGCCGGTTATGGCCCATGTGTGGCGCTTGTCTTTAATCCAGTTATGGGCCACTTCAGGACCGTAATTCTTTGAGGTACTTGGGCCGAGAGAAAAGTTATTGAGTGGCCCGGAGCTGGGCCAGAAAACATTTGCTATGTGGGCTTGTGTTGGGTTGTGGCTGGATGGGCATCCGCTGTGTAAAAATCCACTGGTTTATTCCGCTCTGGCAACCCTTGATTAATAAAAGGACTAAGCCGAAAGGAAAATGAATGAATGAATGAATTGCTGTTGTCATAAAACACTGTAAATATAACTATAAACTATATAATATAGTTTAACAAATATTTTTAGGATATGTAGGTTAAACTCCAAGACAATTTGCTTAAAAAAATACAAAATTTTAATATAATTTTTCTCACATTTACTCATCATTTAACAGCAAAAACAAGGTTGGTGTCATGTGAGGACAAAGTTGAGGATCAAATAGCAGTTTATTAAGAGAATCGTCTTGCAATTAAAAGTTGAAACAGAAACAAACAGGTCATACAGATAATCCTAAACGTAAGGTGGCAAATTAAATAACAAAGCAAAGGGTCAAACACGGCAAGGGAAACCGTGTCGCAATGCTCCCTAAACAGTTCAACAAGATTCAGCAACGATGCGTCTGTGTGTGCTACGTTTATAATCCTTGAAATCAGTCCATATTGATCTTCTGGCTGTGTGTGTAATCAGTGAGAATTAGGAACCCGGGTGTGCACGGTGCATGCTGGGAGTTGTAGTTCGTTAATGTAGCATGTGTGTAGGGTTATGATTGTAACAGTTAGCATAGCAACATTGGTAGCCGCTGATTAATTTTTTAACAATAACCCGTTACTCTATAAACTCTCTTCTTTCACATTGTCATTATGGGGGATTGTGTGTAGAATGTTGAGGAAATCAATGAATTTAATCCATTTTGCAATAAGGCTGTAACATAAACAAATGTGGAAAAAGTGAAGCGCTATCAATACTTTCAGGATGCACTATATATATATATGAAATAGTAAAATAAACATTTTATAGTTTACAGTGCATGCATTATATGGAACCTACAAACAATAGGCTATTATTTGACATTATTAACTCACGTTAATCTTCGTATGATTACTATCTTTAATATACTAAAAACAATTTGACTGAATTTTTGTTTCCCTATTTTTACAGGAATAATCTGTAAATATTAATGTAAATTTACATGTTACTCTCTGAAAATACAGAAAATGTCCTTTAAAAAATATATATATAATACCAAAATACAAGCAATAACTGTAAATTTAATTTACAGTTGAATTTTTTATTACAGAAAATATCTGTAAAACAACAGGTATTTCACTGTATAAAAAGACAAAAATACAGACAATTATCTGTAACATGACGTTTATTTTTTACAGTGTGTAATATTACTCGTCTCTGCTCTTGTCTCACAACCAATAATACATCAATTCTCATCCATGCATTGGCTAGGCGACTTCACGTCTACACTACTGTAATGCACTTCTCACTGGGCTTCCTTCTAAACTTCTCCTTAAACTCCAACTGGTTCAGACCCATGCAGCTTGTGTCATTCCTGAGACTCCATCTCGAGCATGTCACGCCACTTCTCTATCAGCTTCACTGGCTTCCGGTAAAGTATCGTGTTGACTTTGAAATATTACTGCTCACATTTAAGGCACTTCACAATCTTACTCCTCAATATCTCACTGAACTTCTCCGTATTTATACCCCTTCTCACACTCTTAGATCAGCCAATATTTCTCCCTGGTGCCACCCCGCACTCGATTAAGCACAATGGGAGACAGATCTTCTAGCTCTATGGCTCCTCTGCTATGGAACTCGCTTCCCCTGGACCTAAGGAGCGGTGATAGTCTTCATACTTTTAAGTCTCGTCATGAGACCCATCTTTTATGCAGGATTTTGTATGATTATCCTTTATCATGTTAGTTTATACTTATATGTTTTTTGTATTTCAGCTCCTCTCATGCATTTAAAACTTTGTCTGGCAAAATATATCATCTGTTTTATTCATTTGTTTTGGTATATCTGTTGATCCTTGTTGTTAGGCGACCTTGGCTGTCCAGAAATTATTATTATTATTATTATTATTATTATTATTATTATTATTATTATTATTATTATTATTATTATTATTATTATTATTATTATAACAAAAAAATTAAACATATCAAATAATACCTTTTTAACTTTAATGTTTACAATGCACATCCAATTAAATCAATGTATTTGGTAATCAAAGCAAGTCTCTCCTATAATATATCTACTAAGGGACATAAAATATGAATATACAAACTGTATTGTAAATAAGTCACATGAACACTTTCATATTAGTCAATAAAGTTACCAAAATTAATTTAAAAACTGAATAAATATAAGTTTACACACATTTACATGAGTAAACAAACTCAATGATGGACTAAAACTTTTTCATGTGGGCCTTCTTTTAACTTAAAATACTGTGTGGATTATTAGGATAAATATGTCAATTTTACTTAAAAAAACTGATTTGATGAACTTAATAAAATTGAGTTGATGTTACTTGAAAGTGCAAGTTGAAAACATGCAAAGTCTAATAGCACAAACTAAAATAAAATGAGTTTGAAATACTCAAAAGGCTGATGCCAAATAGTTGCCTTAGTTTTTTAAAGTAAAATATACACAGTATGTTTTACAGTATATATATATGTAAATTTAAGTGGATTGAACATAAAACAATTAGGCTGTCCGCCAAAAAAACTCAAGAATTGTGTTGTATCAGCTCATTTTACAGTAAATATGTTGTTTGAAAAAACAGCAAACATCTCTTTTGTGTATACTGTACTGTATACACTCACTGGCCACTTTATTAGGTATACCTTAGAGTACCGGGTTGGAGCCCCTTTTGCCTTCAGAACTGCCTTAATCCTTTGTGGCGTAGATTCAACAAGGTACTGGAAATATTCCTCAAAGATTTACTTCATATTGACATAATAGCATCATGCAGTTGCTGCAGATTTGTCGGCTGCACATCCATGATGCCAATCTCCCGTTCCACCACATCCTAAAGTTGCTCTAACACTGTGGACATAAAGGGATGGACATGGTCAGCAACAATACTCAGGTAGGCTATGGCATTGACATGATGCTCAATTGGTACTAATTGGTACTAATTGGTACTAATTGAACCCAAAGTGTGCCAAGAAAATATCCCCCACACCATTACACCACCACCACCAGCCTGAACCGTTGATAGGATGGATCCATGCTTTCATGTTGTTGAGGCCAAATTCTGACCCGACCATCCGAATGTGTCAGCAGAAATGGAGACTCATCAGACCAGGCAACGTTTCTCCAATCTTCTATTGTCCAGTTTTGGTGAGTCTGTGTGAATTGTAGCCTCAGTTTCCTGTTCTTAGCTGACAGGAGTGGCACCCGGTGTGGTCTTCTGCTGCTGTAGCCCATCTGCCTCAAGGTTGGACGTGTTGTGTGTTCAGAGATGCTCTTCTGCAGACCTCAGTTGTAACGAGTGCTTATTTGAGTTACTGTTGCCTTTCTATTAGCTGGAACCAGTCTGGCCATTCTCCTCTGACCTCTGGCATCAACAAGGCATTTATGCCCACAGAACAACCGATCACTGGATATTTTCTCTTTTTCAGACAACCATGCTATGTTCAAAGTCACTTAAATCCCCTTTCTTCCCCATTCTGATGCTCGCTTTGAACTGCAGCAGATCGTCTTGACCATGTCTACATGCCTAAATGCATTGAGTTGCTGCCATGTGATTGGCTGATAAGAAATTTGCGTTAGCAAGCAGTTGTCAGGTGTACCTAATAATGTGGCCGGTAGTGTACATAAAGCACAAAGTCAGTTTTAAGCTGCACATGTATATTTAGGAAAAGACTATTTCATGAGGAAAAAATATAGAGATTTTTAGTAAAGCAAACTTCAATGTGAATTTTTTTTGCAAATTTCATAAAGTACATATATCAAAATGTATATTTTGATTAGTATTATGGAGTGCTAAGAGGTTAATTTGTACATTTTAGATGTGATTTTTATCTGTTCAATATTTAGATCCTGTTTTTGAACCATCAGATTCCAGATGTTTATAAGTTATATGTCACCCAAATCATAACAAACCAAACATTACTGGAAATGTTTTATATAGTTCAGACTTAATTATTATTTTTAATTAATTATTTATTTATATATTTATTTTTAAGGATTTAATTACACTATACATTTGTGCAATGCTTTCATTTTATCTCCTTTTTCTTTGCAGTGTTTGACGTCCTTGTTCCTGTTATAAGGTCATTCTGAGGGGTCAAATGTCACGTGTGTCTGGTGACCTTTCATTCATTCATTCATTCATTCATTCATTCACTCTGTGTTTTAAATCTGCGTCACAATTCAAAATAAAATAATAGTAAATTCGAAATTGTAATGCAAATTTAACATATAATAAGCTTTATTTTATTACGTGAGAAATAAATAACTAAATTAATTAATTAATAAAATATGTCGTTTGAATATCATATTAATTATAAACTGAATAAAACTACGAAATAAAAGTAATATAATGTCAGATATTAACAACGTTGAGTGTCAAACTATTCCCCCTTGCTATCTCAGTGCTCCAGAATACTTTAAATACTTTAAAATACTACTGATGATAATCTCAGCATTTATTAAGTGACTGTGTGTTTATTAAATGCTTTAAATAAATTATTAGCCTACAGACTTAGTGGTAACAAAAAAAAACTAATTTTAAGAGACTCAGTGCAGACTTAAATGGAACATAAAATAGTAACAGGAGTATATTTGGTTATATATGATTGAGATAATGATAGCCTACATTTGTCCGTGACTAATTTCCGTGTTATAGTTATTGTTGAAAATTAACTCAAGCATAAACTGTATGAAACTTAATAATGGCGACTGTCCCTTGGTAGCTCTCATGAATATTGTTCTCGTGTGCTATACAGACAGCATGTGAGACGTCAAAACTTTAGATGAAGTTAATTGGAGTAAAATAAAACAATCTGTAAACACCTGTTCAGTCATTTCATGCACGAAAAGACCCGAACAACAGAGTCCAAACCGACTGCCTCCATTGTGTGTGTGTGTGTGTGGTTGTGTGTGTGTGTGTGTGTGCTTTCTGAATGTCCCGTGACGTGTTAACACAGCACAGGACTTTCAGATCTCCCTGTGTCAACTCTTAAAAAGTCATTTGTTTTGTTTTCCTTTGTTTCCTTTTCTTTATTCAGATCTCAAAGCCCGTGAAATGACGGAAGATCGATTCAGTTTGCCGCATGCGCAGTTCAAGGTACATATTAAGCCACGAAATAAAACAAAAATACAATTTATAGACTTGATATTTCATATATACATAATGAAAAATGCAGTATATTCGTAATTTAAAACATATGTAAATCATTAACAAACAAATATTTATCATTTAAAAATGCATGCGTTCATTTAACAGAGCGCATTCAAGTACATAATAACAATGTGAATATGTAAATTAAAATAATAAGAGAATTTCATGTAATAGCCTATAGGTGTTTTATCTATCCTACTTCATTATAAAAAGCATACCCAACACGAACAATTCCTATAGTCATTTATAGTAAATATTACAGGGTTTTAAGCCATACTCTGGTAAAGTACTTGGATTAATCTGCTGCGGTATACAAATGATGTATATTATACTACAATACAACACAGTGTCTATAGCAACAAACTAAAGCATACCTAGGCTACTACATTATTTATTTATTATCTTATAAATCTACTATTGTTATACTGCAATAGCATTAATTAACAAAGTGTTATACACACTAATATACACAGAAATACATTTGTCGGAGACGGTGTAGCTAATGTACACTGAAATAACATTAATGTCACCTTAATAACAGTAATAACATACCTTACTATGATATGCTTCAAAAACACTAGTATTTACATTCTATATTTGGGTTACAGGTTAACATTATTCCGCTGAATGTATATTGTGATATTTATGCAGCCAATTAAACTATTAAATTTAATTATTTTTTGTGCACAATTAAACAGCAATAATATTAATAAACACACATTGCATTTGGCTGAATGTCATATTTAGGCAGGACTTACAGCTTGTTTTTGCACAATTAAACAGCTATAACATTAATAAAATAAGCACGTGCATTTGGTTCAATGTATATTGTCATATTTAGGCAGCACATGCACTTTATATTTGCACAATTAAACAGCTGTAATATAAAAAACACACATACTTTTGTTTAAATACATATTGTCATATTTAGGCAGCACCCGCAGCGTATTTTCCACAAATAAACAGCTATAATATAAAAAAAACACACATGCATGTGGCTGAATGTCATATTTAAGCAGCACATGCAGCTAATTTTTGCATAAATAAACAGGTAACATTTATTTAAAAAAACACACACACACATTGCATTCGGCTGGATGTCATATTCGGGCAGCACATGCAGCTTATTTTACATAATTAAACAGCTATAATAATTAAAAACACATGCATGCAATTGCCTAAATGCATATTGTCATATTTAGGCAGCACATGCAGCTTATTTTTGCATAATTACAGAGCTTTAATATTTTAAACACACACACACACACACACACACACAAGCTAGTTTTCTTCTATATCTCAGATTGATATTTCTCTCTCCTGGTTAGTTAATTAGATGTGTCCGTCGCTGCGCATTTTACGCGCCGCGCAGGTTTGGATAAATTCAAGCGAAAGCCTCATCCGAACCGCATTTTAGCCGCGTTTAATTTACCGGAGGAATATTCGAGACTTACCGAGAGCTGCCGCTGCACATCCACCACCAAAAAAAAGCACCGAGTTTACCGGAACAGATGCAGCGCAGGACGCGAACTGACGGCCAATATAAACGCACACCACCGTCATCGAGTCTTGGGCTCCGAGCGCATTGATTCTGATCAATAATACTGCACACACACAGCAGATGGTCGGAGAGCCACAGAAAAAAACTGTCCCAATCGAAGAGTCACTCGGGCCTCTGCATGCATAAACAACTTATAATGATAATAAACTCAAAAGAGTGATTCGTTTAATCAAGTCTGATTAGTTAATCCCATCGCATCTGATTCCCCTAAACTAAATGATAATATTTAAAAGGGTCAGTGCTTTTAAATGGGTTTCAGGTGAAGCATTGATCAAAGTGTTCAAACTGACATCAAATGCATATTAGTTCTCACGGAAATCAATTGGTTTGCATTTTAAATCGCTCAAACGGATTCTCTATTGTATTTGTTTTTGTTGCTTTTACTATTAATTGACTCGTGTGGTGGTTGTTTTTGATGTTTGAATGTGTCCCACTCTAATAAATGCAACATTGTTGGGTTAAATATGAATAACCGTTTGGGTTAAGTGTAATTTAAATTTTGGATAATTAAAAATAAATCTAATGTTGTTTTGTCTATATTTGGGTTAAATTTGCTTACAAACAACACTGTTTTTAGTGTTTAGCATTCAGTAAAATTAACCTTTAAATATATATTCATTCATTCATTTTCTTTTCAGCTTAGTCCTTTTATTAATCATGGAAATGAACCGCCAACTTATACAGCACGTGTTTTATGCAGCGGATGCCCTTCCAGCCACAACCCAGCACTGGGAAACTCCCATACACTCTTGCATTCACACTCATACACTACGTCCAATTTAGCTTATTCAATTCTCTTATAGCGCATGTGTTTGGACTGTGGGGGAAACCGGAGCACCCGGAGGAAACCCACGCCAACACGGCGAGA
>CAIGQZ010014538.1:3069043-3081543 GCA_903798205.1 Danio tinwini
ACACACACACACACACACACACACACACACACACACACACACACACAAAAGGGCAAAATTACAGAAAAATCCATGCAAACACACTGAGTTTTATGAAGAGTTTCTGAGCTTTCTGAACAAACTTCATTTGCCTCAGTGGAAAAAAAGACCTTAGTGTCCTTAAAAGCTGATTTATTAATGGTTATGTATTAATATCATACAGATTTATTTCTGATAACCCCATTTTAAATGCTCAAATGCTCAGAGTGATGGCATTGATAAAATAATGAGGACAAAGAAATTTTATCAATCTGTTATAAGCTTTAATTATAAGTATTAATTGAATTTTTGTTGAGTTTAGAAATTGTTAGTGAATTTTACAATGATTTATTTAAAAAAGCCAATTGAAAATTTAATTACTTGCCATTTAAATGCAGAAATACAGAAATATATATATATACCTGTATATATTTTTCCACGTTTCCAGGTATGTAGAATGTAAAATAATGGCTTTTCAAAGTTTAAATAGAACAAAAAACTTAAATTTTATTCACACTTACATTGCAATGCAGAAAAAAACAAAGTTGTGAAGAAATTTTTATATGACTTTAAATGTATTTTAAAATTGTAAATGACAAAATAATGTTTGTTTTATTTATAATATATTTTACTATGTTTGTCTAATATATATATATATTTAAAATATTTTATAACTGTTAAATATTATGATGAGTGGACATTTTTAGTATTTTTAACCCTTTCACTGCCGCTCTACCAAACCATAGTTGACCATGCTTATACTGTTATAAATAATGACTGTTAAAGTAATTTAAAGAATGATTAAAGAAAGAAAGAATGGTTTACGCTACACAGCACTGTTGGTTGACAAAAAAAATTAATCAAACAAACATCATCATATTGCACTTCTACACTTGATTTTGGTTTTATTGAAGTTTATTTATAAACTAATTTTGAGAGGATCATGTGCTTATGATTGCTTGCGGCCGGTCCCGCATTATCCAATTCATGATTCACCAATCAGACGATTCCTAAGCCACTATAAATACCCTAAGTTCCATATAACAGCCATCTTCATTTTGAAGAATCCCCCCCTTCCACCACTACTCCTCCTCCTTTCCTAGATAAGTGACATGGTGGCACAGTGGTTAGCACTGTTGCCTCACAGAAAGAAAGTCACTGGTTCTAGTCCTTACCAAGCCCGATGACGTTTCTGTGCGGTGTTTACATGTTCTCCCCATGCTCGTGTGGGTTTCCCCCGGGTTCCCCGGTTTCCTCCCACCGTCCAAAAACACACAACCTAAAATCTCTTATAAGCAATCACTATCTGTTCATTAGCTACTACAGCAGGGGAGTTCTCCAGATCTACCTGAGCTCAAACTCCCCTCTCGCCTTGCAAACGAGAGGGAGCCCTGGGCTCGAGGATCTTATAAGCTCAGGGCTCTCTCCCGGGACAGCATGCCAAACAAGCTTTATAATCAACCATCAGCTAAATGTGAACTCTTGAATTGTAAAAAAAAAAATTAAAAAAAATTAAAAAAAACAAGAAAGTGTGTTAAATTAGAATTGGAAATATTTTATGGCATGCTTAAAAAATAAAGATAATTTAGTATTTAAAAATGTTTTATTTTGATTATGTTTTTAAATAAACTTTACATTTTATATTTTCAGATTTTTCATAGTATATGTAATAATTCCGGTACTTTTACCATAAACCGACATCCGGCATAAACCATTTGGTAGAGGTTGATATTTTAGAAATCATGGGATGTTTGAAAAAAAAAACATTGAGTGTGTTTATTAGCGACATTAGGAGTTAAGAAATGCAATTCAAACATTTTTTCTTGTTGGGGTAGTTAAAGGGTTTATAATAATACAATATTATGTTATTTAATAATAATAAAAATAATAATTTATAAACTTTATGATTCCATATTTTTGTTACATTAATTATTTCTAAATAACATCATACTTAAAATATGAAATACAATTATATCTGACCCAACATTGGTTTACAACAACCCAGCATTTTGTTTTAAAGTGTATACAAAACTACAACAACAAACATTATTATTAATAAACCTGCTTCAACAAAAACCATTAACAATAATATTATACACCTATTATGTAACTTTAAATATTTTTCCTAAAATTGTAAATGACAAAATAATGTTTGTTTTATTTATAATATATTTTATTAACTATATTTTCTAAAATATATATTTTTACATATCTAAATAACATTTCATTTATAAAAATATATTTTTTATAACAGTTAAATAATATGATGAGTGGACATTACATAAGTTAATTTTTAATAATAAGTTATTAAGTTCATTATTCAATATTTTTATTATTTATTTCATAATAACATGATATTTAAAATATGGAATAAATTATATTTGACCCAACGTTGCTTTACGACAACCCAGCATTTTTTTTTTGTTTGTGTGTGTGTGTGTGTGTGTGTGTGTGTGTGTGTGTGTGTGTCTATACAAAACTACAATATATAATGCATCATTATTATTAACGCTGATTCAAAAATAAAAGACATTAGAAACAATACGATTATAGAATTATTATATAATTTTAAATGTATTTTTTCAAAAATTTTCATTAAAATTATTGAATTTATTTATAATATATTTTATTAACTATATTTGTCTTATATGAGCAATATCACACTCGTAGCAGTGCGATATGGCTGTATGTCGGCACTGGTGGGAGGCGTGCATTGGCTCAAGGCTGCAGGTTGAGTGCTTTAGTTTCCCACCAGTGCCGATATACAGCCATATCGCACTGCTACGAGTGTGTTATTGCATTTATACAACAGTTCGACAGCATAATAGTGTATATAACAAACAAAATCAAACACGGAGAGTCTCAAAAACCCTTTTGTATGAGGAACTACTTTCTTCCGCCTTTCATTCACATCTGCAGCTGACGTCAGAACAGCAGAAGCTGCTGCTCATTCACCAAAATTAATGTAGAGCTAGTGTATGAATGATTCTCTAGCATAATGTCTAAAGTGATGACCAAACAGCTGATTTTGCTCACATTTTAAGATTATAAGGCTGAACAGCATGAAATGTTATCAGTCTACAGAGATTTCCCAGTATTTCTCTGTTGCAATCGGGAGATCACAATAATTAACCCTGAAAAAGCCAAAGCAAACACTAGTAGATTACTATGGTATAAATACAGCACTACAACATACACAAAAGCGAGATCGACTTAGAGTGTCACTTACCTGTTTAATAATGATTTGATCAGCTGGAGTTCGAAATTACGCTGAGTTTTTCTCCTCTAAGGGCTTACCATGCGGTTTCTGTCGCCATCTTGTGGCACAACATCAACCATTTTTGCTCTGCTCAGTATGAACAACTGATGGCCGTCAACGTGCATAAATATTTAAATTAGGCTCTATCCTTATAAATAAACTACATAGCTGCAATCTAAACAACTACATTCTCTCCTGAAAAGCCTCAAAAGTACATGATGTTGTCCAACAGCTGCAATATTGGCCAAACTGTAGTGAGTTTATTGGTCTGCTGTCACTCTATGTGGGCGGAGTAATACACAAGGGTGAAGAGGCTGTATGAGTGCTGATATTGCAGAATATCACATGGCTATATTTTTACATTTCTAGGTCAATATTTTATTATATTATTATTTTTTGTTTAAAAATGTAAATGATGAATTAATGCAACTTCATTTTTAAAAAATGTATAAGTTAATTATTCCATAATTATGTTATACTATATTATTAATTTCTAAATAACATCATACTTAAAATATGGAATACATTTATATCTGACCCAACATTGGTTTACAGCAACGCAGCATTTTGTTTTAGAGTGTATATAAAACTACAATAATAAACATTATTATTAATAACCCTGTTAAAAAAAAGAAAGACGTAAGAAGCTAGTGAATATTTCAGCAAACAATTTTATTTCCAGTGAACACAGATTTGTTCAGTATGTACAGGATTAACAATAATCACATCCAGACTCTTCAACATGAGGACACAACCACTTCAGGAACTTTTGTGCAGTGTTTTTTCTACTCTCATACAACAAAAACACACACAAATAACCCACAAATAAAAGTGTGTGAATGAGCTAGAGGATGCTCGCGTTTCAGTCTCTGTTGGAAGCATTTCATTCAGTATTTCTTCTTTAAACAAAGCGCAGGATTTCACCATTTAATAAAAAAATACAAGACAAAAGTCTGTTTTCAGTGTCAAACTACAGCAGAAAAAGCAGACCAAGAGAGGAATTCGTAAGGCAGACCAGCATGAAAACAAGACGTTTGACAAAAAGTTACAAACAGCTGTATTTCACCCAGAAATAGAGAAAGGAGGAAGAAAATTTAATTTGGCATCGAGAAATAATGTTTATTTCTTTAGTGCAGCAAATACTGCTCGACTGATGTTCTTCTTCAATGCTGTTGTGTTGACTCTAGATAATGCTGGGATGTTTTTAACCCAATTTTTGTTTGGATAAATACACAGCCATTAAGTTAAAAGAGTGTCATCTAAATTTAACTGAAAACATTTAACCCAACATTGAGGTTAAATATGGATAAACCCAATTGTTGAGGTAAAAAGTGTCATTTAAATTGAATTGAAAAATAAAGCAAACTTTGGGGCAAATATGGACAAACCATTTTACCATAGCCATTGGGTTAAAAAGTGTTGAAAATGACATTTAGATTAAATAATATTTAAAAAATTGCAGGGTAAAATATTGAAAAACCCAACCATTGGGTTAAAATTTTATTTAAATTGTATTTTTTATCACCATCCTTTGGCTCAAATATGGACAAACCCAAACATTGGGTTAAATATGTAATATAAATTAAATAATAAATTAATTAATCAAACTTTGGATCAAAAATTTAAAAACCCAACCATGAGGTTAAAAACCATAATTTATTTTTAATTAAAAAAATGAACCAAACTTTGGGTTAAATATGGACAAACCCAACCGTTGGCTTAAAGAATGTAATTTAAATTGAATAAAATAAAAACTTTGGTTCAAATATGGATAAATCCAACTTTTGGGTTAAAAAAAATGTCATTTAAATTAACATTTACATTTTTGTTTGCCAAGCTTTGGGTCAAATATGGACAACCCAACTGATGGGTTAATAAATTAATTTAAATCTAATTTATTCCCAAACTTTAGATCAAATATTGAAAAACCCAACCAATGGGTTAATACATGTCATTTAAATTTAACTAAAAAACATTAACCCAACTTTAGGTCAAATACTGAAAAACCCAACCTTTGAGGTAAAACATACAATTTAGATTTAATAGAAAAAAACAATGTTGAGTTTGTCCATATTTGACCCAACATTGGGTTACAACATCCCAGCATTTTTTAGAGTGCCGTTTTCCCATTCAAATGTTGAAATCCAGATGCACGTACAGGTAAATCTGAATTAGGTAAATAAAAAGTAAAGAAAATGAACCAAGTTTCTGCTTTAAAAGAAGAAAGCAGATCTGCCGCTGGCTCAGGAATATAAGATGCTTTATGAATTAGATTTACTGTAATAATCCAGCTGACTTGTTTTTGCTTTAAACTTAAACTTAATTGATTTTAAATTTCTATTTCTTCATTAAAAATATTAAATAAAAACAAAAATTTATCAGAATTAATTAAAATATAAAATCCATAAAAAATGAAAAACATTAATACAAATAAAAATTTTAAATGGGAAGAAATAATCCGGAGTGCTTAATATTACAACTAAAAATAACCAAACTTTGAGTCAAATATTGAAAAACCTAACTGCTGGGTTAAAAAATATGTAATTTAAATTTAATTAAATAAAAAACTAATAAAATTTTAGTTTATCACTAGTTTTTTACCCAACAGTAGGGTTAAAAATGTCATTTTAACTTCATAAAAAAAAACTAAATATGAACAAGCCCAACTGTTGGGTTAAAAAATGTAATTGAAATTTAATAAAAAAATTGGTCAAATGTTGAAAAACCCAACTGTTGGGTTTAAAAAAATGTAATTTAATAAAAAAAATTAACTTTGGGTCAAACATGAACAAACCCAGCCATAGGATTAAAAAAGTCTTTTAAATTTAATAATAATAAAAAACTTTGGGGCAAACATTGAAAAACCTAACTGTTGGGCTAAAAATGTAATTTAATGAAAAAAATAATAATAAACTTTGGGTCAAACATGAACAAAACCAACAGTTTGGTTAAAATGTAATTTAGTTTCTAAAAAACGTTGGGTTATATGAACAACACCAACAGTTAGGTTAAAATTTTCATTTACATTTAATTAAAAAAAACTTTGGGTCAAACATGAACAAACCCAACCATTGGATTAAAAAAATGTAATTTAAATTTAATAAAAAAAACTTTGGGTCAATTATTGAACAACCCAACTGTTTTTTGACAACAAATAAAAATGTTATATTTTTAATGCACAATGTACTTTGAGAAGACAAATAATGATGTATTTGTGGGTGAAATAAAAGCCATGAGTCAGCAGTGAGACGTTAATTTGTGCGTTTCTGCAGCTCAACCCAGAATCACATCTGGTGGAAGTGGCATATGACGGATTAAGAACAATCACACATATAATATTATATACAGGCTCAATAACAAATTCAAGATGCCATCCGAATACATCAGCGACTAAAACCTACAAGTATAGAGCAAAAACATGAACTTTATCTACAGATTTAGCATACTTCATATTTTACAATTATGCATATCCGCTAATATAATAAGGCAAAGTCAGAAACACTTGAAGAGATGAAGAGGATGATGAAAGAAACATACAGAAAAATCAACCCAGTGATAAAACACTGATGATCTGCACTGCTCAATATACTAATATTACACTGAGACTTCTCACTTTTGAACCATTGTTATGTAAACAAATTAATGATCATGTGACTCTGAACTGATGCTCACTTTAGTGCGTTCATTAAAACCAGAAATGCTCAATAATAATAATGTTGATACTACTACTACTACTAATAATAATAACAACAGATCTACAAACAGAATATGCATTTAAAAAGTCTGTAGGGATGCTCTGATCAGCACTTCTGCAGCTGATACAGAGTACCGGTTCCTTGTCGTTGTGATCGGCTGATACCGATTTTGATGCTTCAAGCAATATAATGCACAAAGCACATTTTTCTCTAAGTATGAAACTTAAGTGGAGCTTTCACCAACTGGATTTTGATTTCTCTGGCGTTTTGCGGAACATTGTCATCGGCGGAGCAGCTGCTTTGTGGAAGAAATACAAGACCCGGCGGCGAGGAAAAAGAGCTGGCGCGCTCGTCAGGCTGAGACAGCGCGGCTTCAGAACAGCGCTGCCTAGCATCCATCTAGCGAATCTCCGCTCGCTTCCTAACAAAATGGACGAACTACTTCTGCTCTCACGCGAAAACAAGAACTTTAACAACTCTGCTGCGCTGTGTTTCACAGAAACCTGGCTGAACGAAGCCATTCCGGACAGCGCATTACACTTACCGGACTTTCAGCTGTACAGAGCAGATCGCGTTACGGAGTCAACGGGCAAAACACGCGGTGGTGGGACATGCTTTTACATCAACAGGAGATGGTGTACGGATGTAACTGTGTTAAAGAAGATGTGCTGTCCTGATGTGGAAGCGCTTTTCATTAACTGTAAGCCGTTTTATGCACCGCGGGAGTTCTCCTCGTTCATTCTCGTCTGTGTTTACATTCCACCACAAGCACACGTGAGGACTGCGTTACAACAGCTGTCTGATCTGATCACAGAGACTGAACAACGACACCCGGACTCTGCTTTTATCATTCTCGGTGACTTTAATCAGGCAAAACTCACACACGAGCTGCCTAAATTCAAACAGCACATCACATGCCCCACCAGAGACAATAACATTTTGGATCATTGCTACACCACAATAAAGGATGCATATCGCTCTGTCGCCAGAGCAGCTTTAGGACTCTCCGACCACTGCCTGGTTCATCTTATACCAACTTACAGGCAAAAACTTAAAACTACTAAGCCAGTATTAAGGACTGTTAAGAGATGGACCAACGACACAGAGCAGGACTTACAAGCCTGTTTTGAATGCACTGATTGGAGTGTTTTTGAAGCTGCAGCCACCAACCTAGACGAGCTCACAGAGACTGTAACATCATACATCAGTTTCTGTGAGGAGTTATGCATCCCTACCAGGACCTACTTATCATTTAACAATGATAAACCATGGTTTACACCAAAACTTAGACAGCTTCGTCATGAAAAAGAGGATGCCTACAGGAGCGGGGACAGGATTTTATACAATCAGGCCAGAAACACACTGACAAAGGAGATTGGTGTGGCCAAGAAAAGCTATGCCAAGAAGCTGCAAAACCAGTTTTCTGCCAACGACCCTGCATCAGTATGGAAAGGCCTGAAAGACATCACAAATTATAAAACGCCATCCTCCAGTATCGACTGCAACAACCATCTTGCAAACGAGCTGAATATCTTCTATTGTAGATTTGACACCTCTGACCAGACACCTCACACCCACCCGGATCATCTCCCTACACAGCCATCAACACCTCCAGCCATCTCCCTCTCACCCCCTGCACTTCAGATCAGTGAGGATAATGGGCATCAGATCCTCAGTAAACAGCCATCAACACCTCCAGCCATCTCTTTCTCCACCCCGGCACTTCAGATCAGTGAAGATAATGTGCGTCAGATCTTCAGTAAACAGAGGAGACGAAAAGCACCAGGTCCAGATGGTGTTTCACCAGCCTGTCTGAAAACTTGTGCGGACCAACTGGCTCCCATTTTCACACAGATCTTCAACAGATCACTGGAACAGCGCAAAGTTCCATCCTGCTTCAAATGCTCCACCATCATCCCAATACCAAAGAAACCAAAGATCACAGGACTCAATGACTACAGACCTGTTGCCTTAACATCTGTGGCCATGAAGTCATTCGAAAGACTGGTGCTAGCTTATCTGAAGGACATCACTGGACCTTTGCTGGACCCCCTGCAGTTTGCCTATAGAGCAAACCGGTCTGTGGATGATGCAGTCAACATGGGACTGCATTATATCCTAGAACATCTGGACAAACCAGGGAACTACGCAAGGATACTGTTTGTGGACTTCAGTTCTGCCTTTAACACCATCGTCCCATCACTGCTCGAGAACAAACTGACCCAGCTGTCTGTCCCTAGCTCTGTCTGTCAATGGATCACCAGCTTTCTGACAGATAGACAACAGCTAGTCAGAATGGGCAAAATCACATCCGACAGCCGCACCATCAGCACTGGTGCCCCCCAGGGATGTGTTCTCTCCCCACTGCTCTTCTCCCTGTACACAAACGACTGCACTGCAAAAGACCCCTCCATTAAGCTCTTGAAGTTTGCGGATGACACTACTGTTATCGGCCTCATCCGGAACGGTGACGAGTCTGCATACAGACAGGAGGTGGAGCGGCTGGCGTTATGGTGCAGATACAACAACCTGGAGCTGAACACGCTCAAAACAGTGGAGATGATAGTGGACTTTAGGAGAAACCCCCCTGCACTCCCCCCACTCACCATCATGAACAGCACTGTGGCTGCAGTAGAGTCATTCAGGTTCCTGGGCACCACCATCTCTCAGGATCTGAAGTGGGACATTCACATAGACTCCATTGTAAAGAAAGCCCAGCAGAGACTGTACTTCCTTCGTCAGCTGAGAAAGTTCAACCTGCCACAGGCGCTGCTCGTACAGTTCTACTCAGCTGTCATCCAATCCATCCTTTGCACTTCAATCACCGTCTGGTTCAGCTCAGCTGCCAAAACCGACCTCCGTAGACTACAGCGAATAGTCCGGACTGCTGAACGAATCACTGGCACTACCCTTCCTACACTTCAAGAACTGTACTCTTCCAGAGTGAGTAAAAGGGCTCGTAAAATCACTCTGGACGCCTCACACCCAGCACACTACCTGTTCGAACTGTTACCGTCTGGTCGGCGCTACAGAGCACCAAGCACAAAAACAGATAGACACAGGAAAAGTTTCTTTCCTCAGGCCATCTACCTCATGAGCAGTTAAATATTCCCCTACTGTGCAATAAACGTGCAATACTTTCTCATACGCACTTGTACACAGCACCTTATAACCTGTATATTTACAACATATCTTTACATACATTCAACATCCAGATCTTTTTGACTAACTGCATCTCTGTTTAATGTTTATTGCCTTTTCTTTTCTTGTATTTAATTTTGTGTTGTCACTCGTCACTTTATGTACACTGGAAGCTTCTGTTGCCAAAACAAATTCCTTGTGTGTGTGAAGCACACTTGGCAATAAAACTGATTCTGATTCTGATTCTGATAACAAACACTTGAAATCGGTTCATGAGATCAGCCTGGGGTGCGTTTCCCAAACAACGACGTAACTCTCGGCTGAACTATCAAAGTATGATGCATCGTTTGGGAAAAGAACGATGTAGTGACTAGTGTTTCCCAAAACGCATAGTTTCTGTCGCAGATCCATCGTTTGAACCACGTTTGTTATAACGTAAAGCGCCCATAATGATGCTCTAAACGGCGTAGAGTAACTACTTCTTTAGAGAAGAACCACATCATTTCTTTGTGCAAATTATATTGTTTTACATGCACATGCATTTAAAATAATCCAATATTAGTTTTGGTAAAAACATGCACTTATGTTCCAATTTTATTGAAATATATGTAAACAGCACATTTAGGGCTTGTGTTTCCTTTACAAATATTATTGAGAACATTACATATCCTATTCTGAAACATAAAATCACTTACAAAAGCTAACACGTATTCTAATATCATATATAAATCATATAAATAAACAAATAATGAGGCTATTTAATAAGAAATGAAATTTTATATTTATTATTTGTTAGGAAATGAAGAAAATGATACTTTAATTAAAATATTAATAATGATGGTGACAATTATTATAATTATTATTATTATTATTGTTATTATTATTAAGTAGGATACTCATTCATTCATTCATTCATTTTCTTGTCGGCTTAGTCCCTTTATTAATCTGTGGTCGCCACAGCAGAATGAACCGCCAACTTATCCAGCACGATTTTACACAGCGGATGTTCTTCCAGCCGCAACCCATCTCTGGAAAACATCCACACACTCATTCACACTCATACACTACGGACAATTTAGCCTACTAATTCACCTGTACCGCATGTCTTTGGACTGTGGGGGAAACCGGAGCACCCAGAGGAAACCCACGCGAACGCAGGAAGAACATGCAAACTCCACACAGAAACGCCAACTGACCCAGCCCAGCCGAGGTACAAACCTGCGACGTTCTTGCTGTGAGGCGACAGCACCACCTACTGTGCCACTGCGTCGCCTAAGTAGGATATTGTTTATTTAATTACATTTTTTGAAAAGTCTACTTTTACAATTTGACATGTAAACCACTGCAGAAATGGTCTAACCAACATAAATAACCTACTTTAAATTAAAAGCATTAACGTGTGCTGTGTTTTTTGTTTTCACAAGCTTTGGAGAAGTAACATAAATTCAGATTTTAAATAACAGGTCACCTATAGCTTTCGTCATGAGCCATGACTGTGTTCAATGTTTTTAAAGTGCACTGCAAAGGGAGCACATTTGTAAACAAGAAGATGGCTAAAACTGAACTGTAAAAATACTTTGAAAGCACATTTCACCTAAGAGTGATGACTTTAATGCTTTTTTTTAATAATTCCAAGTATAAATGTTGGAAAGTTCTAAGTGCATAGGGGGGATAAGTGGGAATAGAACACAGCTAGGAACTATGCTTCTAACTACAGCTCCGTGGTGTAGTTGCAGGCATAAGTTTGCGATGCAGTTTGCAAATGTTCATTGGAACGACGGATTTGGGAAAAGGCAAATCAATAAACTATGTCTGTAACGATGCAACTTGCGACCTTAGTTGGCTAACGATGGTTTTCGGAAACACACCCCAAATCAGCGAGTACCGATCGAGTCATGAAATGTGATTATCAGCCAATACCGATCTCCAGCCAATTGATCAGAGCATCCCTAGTTAATTGTATACTTTGTTATATATATAATATAATACAAAATAATATAATGTAATATTAGTCCAAAGCAACTCTAAATGTAATATGTTAAATGTATAATATTTAATACTTATACTTTAATAATAATAATAAATAATAATAGTAATCCTACAGATAAAATATATATTTGTAATGTTAAATGTATATGTAATATATTATACTTGAATTATTACTATTATTATTGTTAAATGTATATGTTAATATAATATTTACATGAGTTATTAACAATAATAATAAACCTACAAATAAAATATAAATTTAAAGTATTTTAAATGCATAATATGTAATACTTACACTTGAATTATTATTATCATCAATATATTATTGATGATAATATTAATAATAATAATAGTAATCCTACAAAAAAACAAACATTTACAATGTTAAATGTATATGC
>CAIGQZ010014538.1:3135790-3149089 GCA_903798205.1 Danio tinwini
AACAGGATAAATAATCAGCTCAGGTACAGCTCATGTGCTTTATTCAGTGTGAAATGCTAATAATGTGAGTCTGAATACCATTTCACATGACATTTATTGCCATACTACTGAAAGCAGCAGCAGATAGTTCACCTCAGATCTGGACAATAAAATAAACTATCTGAAATTGAACTTCAAAACTGAGACTCAGTGCAAACCAACACATATCAGTGATTCAGCATCTACATTTAACAATGTTAAAGAGGTTTAATATGTGTTCATTAGATTATAAACCTTAGCATTTGGCTGTAGTGCAGTGAGTGCACTATTCTGTGCTTCTGAATGGCTGTATTTACATTTCTGTCGTGTTTCGTCTGGTGCAAACAGCCAAATTGCTCATCACCGCGTATCTTGTCACGTGTTGTGTATTTAGGAGACGGGGTTACAATATAACCTGTCCACCTAATGTTTGTTTATGTTCATAATATTTATATTATTTGCTAATTAATAACCACCTCATGTGGAACTCTGAATCTGCATCTCATTTCAGAGTCTGCTACTGTCCACCAGAGGTCACATTTCAGTCACGGACGTATGCTTTGAGAGCCTTCATGACTGAATGAATGAAATATGCTGTTTTCCACTATTTGGCAACCCGGGGTGCTGAAATATAAATAGTTCAACTGGCATTGAGCGGGTTAAATGACCAAAGATAGATGTTCCGGCATGTAACGCACATGTTCAAAGCAGAATATCTGACTTCAGCATTGTTTTTCAGATAAACAAGAATGTTCACTGAGCATGTTTCTGAATATCTGCAAACATGTTATAGTGTTTTTATGCTTTAGAAGAGTCAATCACTTACATACAGCACCTTTAAACTTATTATCTTTCTAATCCTATAGAGTTCTGCGGCTAAACTCCTATTAACGGATTAATTAAAAATGTATTGTTTAAATGCACCAAAATATATTGCCTACTGTATATTCACTGAGAAACGGGTTAAAAAAATGCACATTTTTAAAAGAGAGTGTGCTCACGTTTTTAATGAGCACTGTATATAACAATATAGTACCATTTTTGGTCAATTTAATTACATATATTGAGCACATGTAAAAGACAATTTCGTTTTGCATTTTAAAGTATATATGATTTATATTTCTTCCTTTAGAATTTTAGGGCAAATGTCTGACAAAATTGTAGAAATATAAATAAATATGTACAGAATATAATTTTTTTTTTAAACTGATGATTACAGGTCCTACGTAAAAAAAAAAAATATATATATATATATATATATATCACGTAATATTTAGCAAAATGTAAACATTGTAACTCTCAATGCTGTTATTCATGTTTCTGTCTGCATCCTTGTGATGGGCTGGAATATTGCGTTTAAAAATACCATAAACAATGTATTTTGCGATGTCATAAAATAAACAAGAGCATAAAGCAATAGACTTTTTATTTTGTTAATAATAAAATGTGTATATACACTCACCGGCCACTTTATTAGGTACACCTGTCCAACCTGTCCAATCAGCCAATCACATGGCAGCAACTCAATGCATTTAGGCATGTAGACATGGTCAAGATGATCTGCTGCAGTTCAAAGCGAGCATCAGAATAGGGAAGAAAGGGGATTTAGGTGACTTTAAATGTGGCATGGTTGTTGGTGCCAGACGGGCTGGTCTGAGTATTTCAGAAACTGCTGATCTACTGGGATTTTCACGCACAACCATCTCTAGGGTTTACAGAGAATGGTCTGAAAAAGGGGAAATATGCAGTGAGTGGCAGTTCTGTCGGCGCAAATGCCTTGTTGATGCCAGAGGTCAGTGGAGAATGGCCAGACTGGTTCCAGCTGATAGAAAGGCAACAGTAACTCAAATAAGCACTCGTTACAACTGAGGTCTGCAGAAGAGCATCTCTGAACACACAACACGTGCAACCTTGAGGCGGATGGGCTACAGCAGCAGAAGACCACACCGGGTGCCACTCCTATCAGCTAAGAACAGGAAACTGAGGCTACAATTCACACAGACTCACCAAAACTGGACAATAGAAGAATGGAGAAACATTGCCTGGTCTGACGAGTCTCCATTTCTGCTGCCACATTCGGATGGTCGGGTCAGAATTTAGTGTCAACATGAAACTAGTAAGGTGTACCTAATAAAGTGGCCAGTGAATGTATTTGTATATAATTTATTTATATATGTGTGTATTGTCATGTTGCACAGCCATATTGTTTTTAATACTTAGCACGACTACTAAATGAAAGTAAACGATTCCTACTGTGTGCAGTAAATCTCCAGTGCCGGTGGGCATCGCTGAAGAGCCGCCAGCAGCTGAGGATCTACAGAGGTGTAAGGTACAGTATGAGACCTGACTTAAAGCAGATATCAATTTAGAAACACTTTCTTGATATTTTGACTTCAAAAGCGGACAGTACTACAACCCCAAATCTGTAACAGTTGGGACAGTATGGAAAACGCAAATAAAAAGTAGTGATTACTAAGTTTACTTTGACTTGTATTTCATATACGAAATATTTCATATTTTTTCAGGTCAACTTAAATTTCATGTGTAATGGCTCGTTTCCACTGAGTGGTACAGTACGGTATGGTTCGGGTCAGTACGGGTCACCTTTATCAGGCTTGCGTTTCCACTACAAAGGGTACCCTTTTGGTGGGCGTGGTGTACTACAGAGAGTTTCAGTCGACATCATTCTCGCTCGAATAAATGTCTACAGTAAAGCTGTACAGGTCGTTCACATTATATGAGAAGCTCTTTAACAAAACAGATGCTGTAAACATATTAATACTTGTTTATAAATGTTTATTACTAACATTTCTATGAATATGATTTGATTATAACTGCAGATCAATGACAGTGTGATAGCCTACTGTAACGTCTGCAATTATATTAAATAAATAAATAAATGCAACATATATGATAACATACAGACCCTTACAGTCTCCGATATGTTACCACTTACAGATAAACGACACACAGCAGACATTAAGTCCTTATTTGAGTTCAAAAACAACACGCAACATATACAGTAGCCCACAGTCAGAGCAAACCTCTCATCTGTGTCTGTAATCTTCACCAGCACATGTAGCCTCTGTTAGAGAGTAATTCTGTCATTCAGAGTTCATAATAGTCCAAAAGGTGATGATAAACATGGCAGATTGTTCAGGTTGCTGAAACTATTTGCTCCTGTGTTTTGTTGAGCTTCTCATTTTTTCCGCGCTTCACTCTCGCGTTTGTCCTTTTCTTTCTGAATGGATCAGATGTCGAAGACGCTTCATTAATCACACACGCACGTTATTATTATCAGCTCAAGAAGTTCATTATATCAAATCTAGATGCGATCGCGAGCTCCCTGGAGAAAGCGAAAAACCGCTCGCACTTTTAGACGGCCTCATAAAACAACAACAGGACACGGAAAATTCTTGGCTTTGTGGCTGTTCATCAAGACAACGACAAGGTTTGTTTTGAGTCCGGGTCATCCATGTATCGTTATTATATGCATATAGTTGTCTCGGCTGTGTATTTAAAAACATGGCGACTCCATTGTTTTGATTCTGGCTAGCTCCACGAGATTGTGACGTATCTCTGTAAACCAATCAGCGTTCAGCTGCGCGTGTAGCTCCACCTTTTAGTACACTTTCTCGTCTTTGGTACCCTTTCGAAAGGGTGCCGAAAAAGTGGTACGGTACTGATCAGTTCGGTACGCTTTTGACAGTGGAAACGGCCATAAAAGCGTACCGAACTGATCCGTACCATACCGTACCACTCAGTGGAAACGGGCCATAAATATCTATCCTTTCCTTTTATTCAGACCTGCAACACGTTCCAAAACAAATGTGACGGGAGCAGTTTAGGTAAATCAGTAATCAGGTAAATTGGTTAAATGATGTGAAACAGGTGTCAACAGGTGATTGTAATTATGATTTGGTACAAAATCAGCGTCCAAGAAAGGTCTAGTCCTTTAGGAGCAAAGATGAGCTGAGGATCGCCAGTTTGCCAACAAATACTGAAATGTTTAAAAACAATGTTGCTCAAAGAAGGATGAGGAAGACATTTGAATATTTTAACTTATGCCGAGTTCAGACTGCAGGATTTTCAAAGTAGTCGTGTCACAGATGTTTTCACGCTGCATGATTATCTGGGCTAGCGTTTTGTAGCTGCTTCGTTTACACTGCAAGATAGATCGGCGACAGGGGGTCTGTTCACACTGAATGACTTTATAATAGGAAGAATCACAGACAACTTTGTCCAAACTACGTCTCACAACCAAACACACGTCGTATATCTTTTGATATTAACTACATAATGAGAAATAAGCCTTTAATGGGGTAGAAGATGTACATATTTGCTCACTTGGGTTTGAAGGGAATTAGTCATTTCTGCTCAACTTTTTTTTTCGACCCGGTTGTGATTTTGCTCAGATGACACGTCAGACACAGGGCTTCATCCAAATTTACACTAGTTTTTCCTTCTTGAGTTCAAATAAACTGAAAATGAACTCTTTTAGCTTCTCCCTCAACCTTCCAATGGCCTGCAGGTACCCACACTAGTGGATGCTGCTCTCTCATTGGCTGTAGGTGATCGGCGATGTTATTTTCAGTCAAAGCTTATTTCACACGGCATAATTTGAATCGCCGACAGCTCCAGATATTTAGCACGCCAAATTCTCTCAGATCACGTCTTTGAAAGTTCACACTGTGTGATTGTCACTCACGCGCACCAGCACTGATTTGCCTGTGATTTCAGGCATTTGTCGGCGATTTCTCAAAACCTGTCTGCGAGTCAAAATCAGGGAGTCTGAACTCGGCATAAAACAGTACATAACATCATTAAAGATTCGAGGAATCTGGAGAAATTTCAGTGCATAAAGGACAAAAGCTGAACAACTGTGATCAATACCACAATACGTAGTTACATCCACAAATATCTGTTAAAACTGCACTGTGCAAAAAGGAAGTCCTATGTTAACAGTCCAGAAGCGCAGTCAACTTCTCTGGGCATCTGGGTTCAGATGAATCAGTATTTCAGGTATTTTTTGGGTGAAATGAACGCTGTGTGCTCCTGACCAAAGAAGAAAAGAATCATTCAGACTGTTACCAGCAACAAGTCCAAAAGCCAAGGTCTGTCACGGTATGAGGTTGTGTCGGTGCCTTTGGCAAAGGTAACTTGCACTTCTGTGATGCTCCATTAATGCTGAAAAGAACAGAGAGATTTTAGAGCACAATATGCTGCCTTCTTCTCCAGGGACGCCCTGCATATTTCAACAAGACAATGCAAAACCACATTCTGCACACATTACAGAGTCCTGCTGTGGAGGAAGAGGATACAGGTACTTGACTGGCCTGCCTGCAGTCCTGACCTGTCTCCAGTAAAGAATGTGTGGCGCATTTTGAAGTGCAAAATGTAACAATCAAGACTCCATACTGTTGTCCACCTTAAGACTTGTTTGCAGGAAGAATGGGACAGAATTACCCCTGAAACACTTCATCACTTGTTGTCTTCAGTCTCTAATAGTCTTTTGTGTTGTGAAAAGGAATGGCACCATTACAAAGTGGTAAATGCTTTACTGTTACTACTTTATTTGAAATGTGGAAAGCCTGTTTATTTTGGGGAAAATATAACAATATAAATCCAGAGGAACACATTACATAATGCTTGTTGTATTGTCTGTAATGAAATACAAGTCAAAGTAAATTTAAAAATCACTACCTTTTTATTTGCGTTTTCCATATTGTCACAACTTTTTCTGATTTAGCGTTGTATTAAAACATTCTGTACATTTCATAGTTAAACACTTTGCAATACCTCTAAAATCAGCTTATATTGAACACCAGCTGACAAACTGACCGGAAATGGAATGTTCTATTTATTGCGCATGTGTGTGTCTGTCTGTCTGTCTATGCGTGCACACAGTCTGCAGTGTCCGGATCTTCCGGATACAGCAGCAGGAATCATCCGGGTCCAGTGGAGGCACTCAAACACATGCTGTACCGCCTGCAGGCCGTCGAGCAGAAGATCAGCCAATCACAGCACAGTATTACAGATTCAGCAGAAACCGCAGACCAGGTGCAGAACACTAATTAAAAACATCATG
This sequence comes from Danio tinwini, assembly GCA_903798205.1. Classification (NCBI taxonomy): domain Eukaryota; kingdom Metazoa; phylum Chordata; class Actinopteri; order Cypriniformes; family Danionidae; genus Danio; species Danio tinwini. The sequence goes on from CAIGQZ010014538.1 coordinate 3,141,897, forward strand.
CAACTGTGTGTGTGTGTGTGCGTGTGTGTCTGGGTATAGATGTTGTAGCAAAGATGTCTTGCCTAACCCATTTAATCCAGTGTGTCTGTAGTAGGGCTGTGTATTGGCAAGGGCCTCACGATACGATACACATCACAATACATGGGTCACGATACAATGTATCACGGTATATTGCGATACAATACATATTGTGATATATTGCAATAGTTTGTATTAGTATGTGTGTCACATTATATTGACAACTTGATAAAGTCTGCAGACAAATTAAAATTTCAATTTATTTTCCATCCATTCCAATTCATTAGAACTGCACAGTGTGATTGAACAGAGAATTATATATATATATATATTGCAAAGCTTACAAATGGCTTTTTATTTTGTCTAATTCAGTACTCCTGGTATAGCGTTAAAACCAAAGTGCAGCCACATGTCAGCTCTAAAAGCTGGAGGCACCTTGATGTTTTCTGCCATGCTCACTCTTGCTTCTGATACCGTAATACTTGCCGTTTTGTTGATCGCGAGTTAGCGACATCTACAGGAGCGGAGGAGGAGGTCGTTTGGCAGAACTTGAATCGACACTTGAGGTTGGACTATCGAAACACTATCGTAAAAGAAATTATCGCGATAGTTAGATGTATCTATGTTTTTGCACAGACCTAGTCTGTGGGGTCTTAAAGTTTTAAAAGTTGATAAATCAATTTAGAGAAATTTAAGGCCCTTATGTCTTAAATGTTATAGAGTGGAGGAACTATGACGACAATTTGTATGCAAAAACCCGGAAGCGAGTTAGCATTTTAGCAGTTCCGGTTCCCTCGTCCCAAAGTCAATGGGTTTTTTTTCAATGGAATTTCAGTTAAATCGCTTAAATAAGGTTCGTGGCAAACACAAACTCAAAATACTTTCACGTTTTATTCTACGACATAAAACACATCAGTTACAGCACACTCTTGATGTTTTAAATCGGTTACGCTTTTTTTAAAAGACGGTTGCTGTCAAGTTTCTAAACGGCACTACAGCAGGTGTCGGAGATATTATACGTCATGAGCTGAACTGGTCTGGAGCGCAGCTTGCTTGTGTTGGGCATTTGGATTTGTCTGTTATTTAAGTATTTTCATGAATAATGTTTTATTGTTGGTAATATTTTTCTAAGTAGGAATTGATATTGTGTAGATAATGCCTTCACTTGCCAAGACAGATTCATTTGTTGATCATTTATTTTAATTTAACGATATTATAAGGATACTGCTCACCAGTGCAGCCGGTCTCTTTCCTGCTCTCAGTAATGCAAACGTGTGAATAAATGTGTAAAAAATACATACATATTAACTGTCATTTCATTTGATCAAAGGATTTTTCGTCTGTTTTTTCTTCATCTGAACACGTTTAACTCTGTCATAATGGCAATATTTACTCTCCTTAAAATGTATAGCATATGTGACAGTATGGGCTGCTTTTTGCTGTACTTTGTGACAAAATTGAATGTTGTTCTGTGTCCATGATGGCAGGCATTTGATAGACTTGTCCCTCACGCCTCATTTATGTCATCTGTTAATAAGCGGGCTGTATGCACGCGAGCGATACACATTTAAATATGTCTTATGATAATACTATGTAGGCACATTTATACATACAGTTTTAAAACTTTTTACAACTGTAAAGCAAAACAAAATGCATTTCCCATGTAAAAAACTATCCAAAAGGCACGTAGGTTTATGTGTTTCTGTGTATTCATGTGTTTATAATATTTAGCGTGGATTATAGTATAATAAACCGAGAGATTAAATCTTTGTCATGGACCAAATTTCTAAAAAAATAAGCTTGGAAAAGTTGTCGTTAGCAGGTTGGTGCTGACGTCACATGCGCTGTAGTCCGTTTATAGCCTAATGTTAGCTTTTCCATTCTTGCGTTTGCATTCAAGATCCAAAAGTGCTAAAAGTTGTTTTCGTGTGAGGATTATCCGGCTGGACAAAATGTGTAAGTGTGATGAACAGTGTTTAAACACAGAGCTTATTATTTGCAATCGTTGAAAAACCTATCAAAATACTATGGGGCATTTATCGAGGGAACCAGTTTTATGCTAGCAGCCGATTGGCCTACAAGGTGACGTCATAGTTCCTCCACTCTATTGTACAAGGTATATTTTGTGTCATTTTTTTAGCATGCAATTTAAAGTTGTATGCTGAAGTTTGTCTGAATTTAATCTGCAAGTATTGGGATGATGTGTGGTTTATGAAAGTGATATATAATATCAATATATCATTTCAGCATCGATATGCACATCTGCAATAGTCATATTCATATGCAAATTTATATTTTATTGCCTAATGTATCGGATATAGAGTTCCCTAGTATAAAGTCAAATGAAATTTAAAGGTGCAGCATGTAAGTTTGACACCCAGTGGTTGAACTAGGTATTGCATTCCTGGTTCAAAACAACCAAGAGCAAGTTGCCAGATTGACGACACCAACAAAGGCTGATTTAAGTCATGTTCTAAATAAATGCAATGGCATGTGACAGAAGGAATATTCTCCATATTAAAATGAGTTTGTCTTTACCAACACCTGAAATTTATATTTTAGAAACTTTATTCAGTGTGAAATGCTAATAATGTGAGTCTGAATGCCATTTCACATGACATTTATTGCCATACTACTGAAACATACCTGTCAACATTGGGATGTGAAAATAAGGGATATGCCCACCATAATTATTTCGGGATTCCCCCGATGCCCCTCACCCCCCTTAAAAAAATTCCCAAATTATAAACTATAAAACTATAAAATAAACAGTTAAATGATCAGTAATATGTTATAATTATTATTTACAAAAGAAAAAATAAATAGTTTACATTAGCAGCAAATACATTAGCAAACAGTTCAGCTTATTAAAATTAATAGCTATTACAATGAAATAAAAATCAAGCTCTCAAATCTCATTATCCATTTCTTCACTGTATAACAAACACATTCTGATTAAAGAGCAGCAAATGAATCTCTTATTTATTAGGATTTTTTGTTTGATTACATTAAATAACAGGAGTCACTTTAACAATGCACACATCTAGCCTTATAAAGAAAGCATTCGATTGGTTTCCTAATTTTTTTATGCTCATTTAGGATGAAATTAGTTGCATTAGAAAAAAAACCCCACCAAGATTGACATCTTTAGATATTATTAGTATTAATTATGTGTATATGTCTGTTCAAACATGCACCCAAAACCCACTTTCGCATATGCAGAATCTGTTTGGGAAACAGCTTCTATTTATCACTATGGAGCGCGTCAGCTGACAGTCACGCACCGCTATATGACTGTTTTGAGGATTGCATATGAAGGGGAGACGACACCTGTAATAAAAGGAAAGGGAATCCCGCCGTTTTTATATTTATTTCAAAAGTGTTCAAGTGTTCACAGAACAGTCTCACATTTAAGAGCAAAGGGCGGCCCCTGGTGGTTTGGCGGTATGGGTTGCGTATAGGGAGGCTCTGCTCTTTAATGTTGTTTCCACCCTTCAGAGAAAGACTGAAAATACGGGAGAAATACAGGAAAATACCTTTACGGGATGATAGCGGGATAGAACTGTAAAATACTGGAGAATCCTGGGAAAAACGGGAGGGTTGACAGGTATGTACTGAAAGCAGCAGCAGATCTGGAAAATAAACCGTCTTAAATTGAACATCAGACCTGAGACTTCGTGCAAATGTTAAAGAGCTTTAATATATGTTCATTAAATTATAAACCTTATCATTGTGCTGAAGTGCAGTGAGTGCACTATTCTGTGCTTCTGAATGGCTGTATTTACATTTCTGTCGTGGTTCGTCTGGTGCAAACAGCCAACTTGCTCATCACTGCGTATCTCATCATGTGTTGTGTTATTAGGAGATGGGGTTATAATATGACCTGCTCACCTAATGTTTATGTTCATAATATTTATATTATTTGCTAATTAATAACCACCTCATGTGGAACTCTGAATCTGAGTCTCATTTCAGAGTCTGATACTGTCCACCAGAGGTCACATTTCAGTCACGGACCTATGCTTTGAGAGCCTTCGTGACTGAATGAATGAAATACCCTGTTTTCCACAATCTGGCAACCCGGGGTGCTGAAATAGAGTTGGTTAAACTATCATTGGGCGAGTTAAAGAGTCCAAAAAAAAGACAGACGCTCCAACACGTAACACATTTTCAAAGCAGAATATCTGACTTCAGCATTGTTTTTCAGATAAACAAGAATGTTCACTGAGCATGTTTCTAAATATCTGCAAACATATTATGGCGTTTTATCCTTTAGAAGAGCCAAACACCTACATACAGCACTTTTAAAATTTGTTTTTTTTTTTACATTTTTTGCTCCTTAGCAGGAAACAGAAGAAAGTGGCGAGTCTTTACAGAGGTCAGTCGACACACGTGTGGGTAATTTTCCTTTATAAACCGGAGCTGGTGTTCAGTTTTCTTTATAATCTGTGTTTCTCAGAGCTCTTCATCATCTGGAGCGGCTGAAAACACTGGTGGACGATATAAATGATAGGAAGGACAAAGCAGGGAATGATGGGATTGCCTCTACAGACTGCACCAGAATCAGCATGCAGACATGAAGACCAGATTTCAGACTGCTATTAATACGGTCAAGCACAAAATTATTCATACACCCCCGCAAACTCTTGAGTTAAAGTTATTGTTCAAATGTACATAAAAGCCGAGACATGTTTTTCCACAATGATCCCTCTAACCTTTTGGGAAAAGCCTGGGTCATTTCCGGTAAATAAAACTACTTTCTGGTTAAATGAAAGCAAGTTTAAGTCAGAGTTTGGCAGGGGTAAGAATACTTTCAGGCTTGGCTGTATATAAACGCAGACATGGCTCATGTTTGCTTAAAGGTGTAATTTCATTTAAAGGGACCGTTCACCCAAAACATGTCAATACTGTCCTCTTTTAGTCATCCTCCAAACCGAAGTTTCTTCCTTCTGTTCAACACAATGAAAAATAAATCAAATATGCTGGATAAAAGTGACACTGACTTCTGATAAGACTTGTGTTTTTGGGTGAAGTGCCCCTTGAAACTGCATCAAGAAAGCTTCTTTATCAGTGGTTTGTCTGAAGAGTGTTTCTGATTTGCACAATCATTTAGTTTTTTTTATATAAATAAACACTTATTTTAAGCTAACTGAGTTTGAGTATTTCAGTTATCAAAATGACTATTTAAGTTCTGGTTTGAACTAGAAGTAGCTTCTTGCAATTCTGACTTTTATTATGAAATTTGTGTTGCATTTCTTCTCTCTGCATTTACTGCATTAATTTGAATATTGATAGATTATTCTTGCACCTTGAAATAAAAGAAAAAAGGTCATTGGTCAAATTCACAATTCAGAATTTTGTTCCCCTCAGAATTCTAAATTAACATCTGAATATTTTTAGTTTTTTTTTTTTTTTTTTAAAGGTAATTGTGATTATTTTTACTCACTATTCTGACTTTTTCCCCCCAAGTAAAATTCTGCATAAAAATAAAAAAAATTCTGCCTGTGTATTTTTACATTATCTATAGGTTTTACTTTTTGTCTCTCACGTTTCAGTTTTTACTTTGTGTAGAAATATTTATTTGCCCCAGTTTTTACTTTTTGTTGTTGTTTGCTTTTGGAACTTTTATAGTGAATTTTTTCCCACCAAAAATAAAAAAAGATTTGCAACTTTAAAAATTATTTATATTAAAAATAACTATAAAAGTTAAACTTTTAAAATCACAATTCAGATTTTAACCCCCAAAATTGTAACTTATTAAACTCAGTTCTGACATGCATGTCTCAAGATCAATGCATTTACACAGTTCTGCCTTCGGATCTTTACATTTTAAAAAATTGTCAGTTTTAAAAATAATTATTTTTTCTTTGTCTTTGGAATTTTGATCAAATATTTTGGTAACACTTTATTTTAATGGTCCATTTGAGTATTAGTAGACTGTCTGCTTAATATCTGCTGATACTGCTCCTTCAACAGACATTTAACTGACTAGAAGAAACTTTACAAGTACATGTCAACTTACACTAACCCTAACCTAACAGTCTACTTATAATCTATTGAGAATTAGTTGGCATGTAGATGCAATGTAACAAATTCAACAAACGGACCATCAAACTAAAGTGTGACTAATGTTTCAGTCTCTAAAGTAATTACATAATTAAAAATAAAAAAATTTCAGAATTCAGAAATTTTTCCACTGGAGTTCTGTGCTTCTACCCATATGAAAAAAATTCTATAGTAAATAGTGTTTTTTAGCAATACTATAGTAAAGTACTTTAATTGATCTGTTGTGGTGATTCTATAGTTGCTATGGTAACAACAACAATACACCGTTAAACCCAAAATGTTAAGGTAACTCAAACCATTTGAGGAAACCGATTGCAACAAACTATTTAAGTTCAAAAACTCATACTAATGAGTACTGTGAACTAAATCCATTTCAGTAAAAGAAGTCATTTGAGCCAGTCAGTAAAACAATAAATGAGAACTCAAACCAACTGAGTACTGTAAAACTCGAGTTAAGGAAACTCAAACTGTTTGAAGAAACTGATTGCAACAACCATTTGAGTTAAAAACTAATCTATATGAGTACTGTGAACTTTAAGCTGAAGTAATTAGGTATTTAAATAAATCATTACCTTCAACACGGAGTTTAAAACTCTTTTCAAATGAGTAGAAATAACTTTCAGTCAATTTTGAGATAACTACACTCATTTCATTTGATAAAGTTGACTGTTGGGTTTTACAGTGTAGTCATTGAGCTGTTGTGGTGGTTCTACAGTTGCTATGGTAACATACAAACTATAGAAATGTATCTGTTGTGGTGGTTCTATAGTTGCTATGGTAACACCAACTATAGAAATCCATCTGTTGTGGTGGTTCTACAGTTGCTATGGCAACACACCAACTACACAAATCAATCTGTTGTGGTGATTCTACAGTTGCTATGGTAACACACCAACAATATAAATCAATCTGTTGTGGTGGTTCTACAGTTGCTATGGTAACACACCAACTATAGAAATCGATCTGTTGTGGTGGTTCTATAGTTGCTATGGTAACACAAACTATAGAAATCCATCTGTTGTGGCCGTTCTATAGTTGCTATGTTAACACACCAAGTATAGAAATCCATCTGTTGTGGTCGTTCTACAGTTGCTATGGTAACACACCAA
>CAIGQZ010014538.1:3149099-3160230 GCA_903798205.1 Danio tinwini
AACTATAGAAATCAATCTGTTGTGGTGGTTCTATAGTTGCTATGGTAGCACCAACTGTAGTTATAAATACTGTAGTTTTCTACAACTATAGTTTATATTATGCTACAATACACCACAGTTTACTGTAGTAAAAACTAAAGTGAACTACAGTATTAGTTCACTATAGTTAATACTACAGTATTCTGAAACATTCATTAACAAACAATTGTAAATACTATAATATACAGAGTATTTCAGAAACACTAGTATTAACTATAGCATTTCTTCATGTGGCATCTGGCAGTTATTCTTGAGCAACTGCTGTGTTTATATTCTGACTGCACTGATGTTTAGCTGAGATATTGTTTGCTATGCAAGCTGGACTTGGATCAGTCTGAGGGTCAACGTCCCACACTGAGCAACAAACACACATCTGTTCTGAGCTCCAACAGAAACCATGCTCAAGTTTCTCTCTTTAATGCTAATTTCAATATTAGCAGCTTCAGTGAATGCGAGTCCATCAGGACGTGTGCAGCGCTCCATCAGCAGACCTTTCAGATCAATGCTGACCGTCCATAACGGGATGAGATGGGGATCATGGGGTCAGAAAGAGATGTGTCCAACTGGGATGTACGCCGCAGGATTTAGTCTAAAGGTGAGCCACTATTATTAAGGTAAATCAGTAGCAACCCTCGAGAGCTTGCAAACCTAAATGTGAGAACTTGTGATGATAATATTTGTATGTGTAGGTTGAAATGTACACACAGATCTGATGTGAAAAGCTGAATCTCTCGATCTGCACACACAGACAATAATAAAAACAATATGAATTTGAAGCTGCAGATTAAACCTTGATGTAGAGCTAGGGCTGGGCGACATTGCAAAAAAAATTATCACAAAATCATGTTTCATATCATTCGGTGGCGCAGTGGGTAGCACAATTGCCTCACAGCAAGAAGGTCACTGGTTCGAGTCCCGGCTGGGTCAGTTGGCATTTCTGTGTGGAGTGTGCATGTTCTCCCTGTGTTAGCGTGGGTTTCCTTCGGAAGTTCTGGTTTCGCTCCACAAGACATAGACATGCGCTATAAGAGAATTGGGTAAGCTAAAAAAAAATTATCCATATGTATGTGTGAATGAGTGTGTATGGATGTTTCCCAGTGATAGGTTGCAGCTGGAAGGGCATCCGCTGTGTAAAACATATGCTGGATAAGTTGGAGGTTCATTCCTCTGTGGTAACATGGCCATAAATGAGGTTGGTGTCGTGATCTTGTTGCTTTAGAGAGTGCGCATTAGCTTGGGCAACCTGAAAATATACTGATTAGTTTGATTCAGACCTTTGGAAATGAAACTTATGAGACAGATGTTGTTTTAAGAGCCCCTATTATACATTGAAAAGGGTCATATTTTGGTTTTGGGAAAAGGTGAACTGCATTATAGTGAAGGACCACTGTATAACTGCAGGTTAACTATGTTTATATGTAACTACTTTAAATAACTAGTAACAAACAAAAGTTATTAGTAACTAAAAAAGTTACGGTAACTAATAACCCTATTGATTATGTTATCTCACATTGCTAGTTTTGTGGTAAACAATTCATTTGTGCATGTCATTAAGAAAAAATTTAGGTTTGCTCTCTAATCTTTAATTAAAATTGAAAATGCACTTCCTGTTTGTTTTTAGTTAAATCGTCAGATTAGGTCTGTCTATTGGGCGTGGCTAACATACTTAAACACGCCCCTTAGACAGACAGAAATGGTGAGGAGGAGGAGTCTGTTAGGTTGTAATAACTCTTCCCAAACCCCTTTCCCCATCTTTCTTAATGAAACGCCTACTTTACTACATCCAATCAGCTCACAGTAGAAAAAATAAGCCACACCCACTGTTTTCTCCATAAATATAATTGCATCACAATATGAAAAAAATGGTCACAGCTTCCAGTTCATGCAGACTTTAAATGTTTCTGTCGCATCACATGTAGTCAAATGCAATATTGTGCATATGTGTGCAGGTGGCAGGTATGTGGGAGTCTCTGCTGGTTGGAGATAACACAGCTCTCAATGGGATTCGTCTTCACTGCATCAAGCCATCTAAAAAATCATCTGGCCCGTATGAGGATTACGCCACCGTTCAGTCGGATGTAGGAAGGTGAAGCTTTTATCAGACTATTATATAGAGATTTTTGTGCTCAAACTTTACATTAAGATTACATTGGTGGCCGAGAGAGCTGCAATATAAAACATGCAATTACAAAAACCATCAGCAAATTATCGGTTTGACCGCATACATGCTACAAATTCTCACAGCGCAAACACACAAAAAATGGGTAACACTTTATTTTGATGGTCCATTTGAGTATTAGTAGACTGTCTGCTTAATATCTGCTGATACTGACATTTAACAGTCCTTCAACAGACATTTAACTGACTATAAGAAACTTTGCAAGTACATGTCAACTTACACTAACCCCAACCTAACAGTCTACTTATAGTCTAATGAGAATTAATTGACATGTAGATGCAATGTAACTTATATTCAACAAACGGGCCATCAAAATAAAGTGTGACCAAAAAATGTGCTGCATATTCTCACAATGCAAACAAATAAAGTCGTGGGCCTCAAAGCACTGGGGTTTGGGTCTTACTTTAACATCAGAAAATAAAAAAATAAATATACTTGTGTTTCTATCACTCCAATATGACTGTGGACACACCATACCTGCACACAGTTCTGTCCAAATAGCTTTCAAAAGATCAAGCAAAGGCATCATAGGTGCCCTTTTAATGCACTGTGAGTTAAACTAAAAATGGCTTAATTTTCATTAACTAACATTGGCAAAGATTAATAAATACTGTAATAAATGTATTGTTCATTGCTTTTGCATGTTAGCACATACATTAACTAATGCAACTTATTGCTGAAGTCAATGGTTTAAGTTCTCTTTAAAATATATTCTTTAGAGTTCAAGAGAATAAAGAATCTCCTAAAGGTAAATAGTGAGTAAATGTTCATTTTTGGGTGAATTAATTGAGTTTTTACTCAAAATGAGCCAAATACACTGCCAATGGGGTAAGCAAAATGATTTTATTTCAAAGTGAATATATAAGATTATTTTTCGCACCCGATTGGCAGATTATTTAGCTTGTTTTAAGGAAAAACCCACTTGATTCCAACTCATTTCTGGAAACAATGTTTTTTTGCTTGTCTAGAAAATGCTTCTTGATTTCAGAATGTTTAGATATTTGGGCTACAATTAAAACAAAAACTCTACGCAAGAAACACTTTTTTTTTGCAGTGCAATTGTAATATATAGAAATATATATTGCAGAAAAACTAAATATCTTAAAGTCAGATTTTTCCAATATCGAGCAGGCTTTAAAAATTACAGCATTTATTATTTACTTTATGTTTCTTACCTCAGCTGGGGAAAATGGTCAGATATCAAATGGTGTTCAAGTGGATTCCTGATGTCTTTTCAATTGAGAGTGGAGCCCTACCAAGGGACCTGGGATGACACGGCTGCAAACAACATCAGGTAATCCTAATAGAGAGAGAGAGAGAGAGAGAGAGAGAGAGAGAGAGAGTGTGTGTGTGTGGGTGTGTGTATACATAATATATATATATATATATATTATATAGTTGACAGTAGCCCTTCTGTGAAATATTTATTCTTTTTTCAAACATTCCTCAATTGTTTTAATGGAGAGAACACATTATTAAACATAATAGTTTTAATAAATATATATGTGGGGACTTTTATTTTGTATAAACAAGCGCTTTCGGTGAACTGTCCGTTATCAAATGGGCTCTATGCACAGCTAGAGCTTTAAAGCCAACAATAAACTTCTGGTGAAAGCTTAATGTGATTAGGCATGGAACGATAACCGTTTTCAAGGTATAAAATGCTGCTGTTTGGAAAAGTCAAGGTTTTTTTTCTCGCCAAAATTTTCTCTAATACCGTTCCTAAGGTATGCGTAAGATTTTTTTATTTACATTTTTTTTAACAACAGCATCTCCAGCAGAAAAGACATCCAAAGATGCCATTTTAAATAGTAAATAAATCTGTGTTTTTGAAACTAATGAAGACAGCAGACGTCAATGATTAATTTTCATTATTTGACCTGGCACGTTTACTGCTCCAAAATATTATAAATGTTTCTCAAAATAAAATATATTGTGTTCAAAGGGGAAAAAACTTTTAGTTTTTTTACACAGACATTTTAAAAGAATATATTTTAGAGCAGTAATCACAATACCGTGATACCGTAAAACCGTGATATTTTTATCCAAGGTTATCATACCGTCAGAATCTTATACCGGCCCATGCCTAAATGTGACTATTTCAATTTCACAAGGATCCTTATACAGCATCAATGTTGTAATGTAATTATTACAATACATTCAGTTAAATAGACTTAAGACTATATATATATATATATAATTATTATTATTTTATTAATTGTTTTATGTATTGTAGCAGCATTTTAAATTGAACAACATATTTGATGATATATGCATTATTTGCGTTGCTTTACTGAAGAGTTATCTGAAAATAAAGTTTGTTGTTGAAATCATTTCCATTTCAGGAGTGACAGTAATATTGGACATTCGTTTGGAATTAATTGGAGTCATCTCTCTGCGTTATACTGTAGTTCAAAATTAAAATAAACAAATTAGTTTAATCTGAAAGGCGTTAAGCATGTTTCAAAAACATGGTCAAGCATCCCAATGTCTTCCAAAGCGGACTATCGGATAACATTACAAAAACTTTGCTACAGTTGATAATGAACTTTAAGACCACTGTTGTGTGCGTCTTCACCCCATACAGCCTATTGTATTTCCTAATACAGCGGGGGAACTATGACGTCAATTTGTATGCAAAAACCTGGAAGCGAGTTAGCATTTTAGCAGTTCCGGTTCCCTCGTCCCAAAGTCAATGGGTTTTTTCAATGGGATTTCAGTTAAAGCGCTTAAATAAGGTTTGTGGCTAACACAAACTCAAAATACTTTCACGTTTTATCCTACGACATAAAACACATCAGTTACAGCACACTCTTGATGTTTTTAATCGGTTTTGCTTCTTTAAAAAGACGGTTGCTGTCAAGTTGCTAAACGGGACTACAGGCGGTGTCCGAGACATTATACTAAGGTAAGCGGGCTGTATGCACACGAGCGATACACTTATTTAAACATGTCTTATGATAATACTATGTAGGCACATTTATACATACAGTTTTAAAACTATTACAACAACAACTGTAAAGCAAAACAAAATGCATTTCCCATGTAAAAACTATCCAAAAGGCAAGTAGGTTTATGTGCTTTTGCGTATTTATTTGTTTATAATATCGTGGATTATAATATAATAAACCGAAAGCATAAATCATTGTCATGGATCATGCTTGAAGAGTTGTCTGTAGCAGGGTGGTGCTGACGTCACAGGCGAGCGGCCCGAAGGCTGTAGTCCGTTTATAGCCTAATGTTAGCTTTTCAGTTCTTGCATTTGCATTCAAGATCCAAAAGTGCTAAAAGTTATATTTTCGTGTGAGGATTATCCGGCTGGACAAAACGTGTAAGTGTAATGAACAGTGTTTGAACACAGAGCTTATTATTTGCAATTTTCGAAAAAGCCTATGGGAAAATCCTATAGGGAATTTATCGAGGGAACCAGTTTTATGCTAGCAGCCGATTGGCCTACAAGGTGACGTCATAGTTCCTCCACTCTATATAATGATCATGCTCTCGATCTTATTAATTTTTTTGTGGTACACTGTAAATTTTTTATACACAAAAATAAGTTAAAGGCAAAACCTAGATTTAATACCTTCCTTGCTGAAATTTCGTTCAAAATTAAATCTCTAAAGCTTATTAATAATAAGAAGAATAATACGTTTCTTAAAGCTTATGATAATCTTTTTTTCTTAATGATTGAGGCTTTGTAGTTTTTGTTTTTTTGTTATTGTATTTTGTCTTCAATGCAGTAATGTTATTCTTGTATTCAATAAGAAATTATAATAATAAAAAATTATATATATATATATATATATATATATATATATATATATATATATATACTGATTTTTAATACATGAATTGAAATAAAAAAAATAGCCTACTGCTATATATAACTATTAGTAGGCTATTATTTTTTAGAATTTCAATTCATGTATTGGACTATTTATGAATATATTATATATTATTATATACACAATATTATATATAACCAGCTTCAGTGAGGAAAATGTCTTAAAGGGCACCTAGGTTACCCCTTTTTCCAGATTTAATATAAGTCTTTTGTGTCTCCAGAATGTGTCTGTAAAGTTTCATCTAAAACCACCCATCAGATTTTTTATTATAGCGGTCATAAGTTCCTGTTTTGTAGCATTTAGCAGAAGCTAGCTGTTTTTGTGTACTGCGCCTTTAAGGCTAGTCCTTCACGCCCACCGTTTCCACGTGCCTGGCAGCGGCTCCCTCGGCTGCGTCAGACAACAGACAAACACGAAGGAAGCAGATCTCACGTAACGTTTGTAAGGAAAAACTACAGTAAGAATCTTACCAATAAGCATTTGATGCATGTTGTGGAGTTGCAGGCTGAGTCACACACAATGTCGTTACAAAGTTCACGCACACACACAAATACACACACACACACACACACACACACAGCGCTGACAGGCACACACAGACAGCGCGTGTTTAGCTTTGCACTGTTTTTGCACGCAAATGTGACCGTATACAGGTTAATCTCCACTGCTGTATGGATATCTGTTATGTTAATGTACAAAATAAACCTGATTTAACGTCCACAAACCGGGATTGAAGCGTCTTTTATTATTGTTCTGACACGCGGCTGTGCTGATGAAGTAAAGCTGAAGTAAATGGCTGTAATTCACTATCATGCACTGTTTTAAAACATTTTAAACTTGTCAAACTCACTCTTGATCACATTTGATGATGATTGATGATCCTAGCAAACTGAACAGACTTTTATTTATGGTTGCTTAGTTTGCGCACGTCCTGGTCCTTTGTCTGGTTGATAAGATTACACACGTTACTACGGAGACATGTTAATACGCAGCTGTCAATCAATTCGGTGGGCGGGGGGACCGCACTCCTACGTCAAGTTGCGGTCGGTCTCAAAACCGCTCCAATTGGTCCACCGTTATTATGTTGTTAAATTGAAAAAAAAGGACTGAGTGTGTTTATATCACCCCAATTTGACGCTCTATACACTATACCTACACATATGTCTGTCCAAACAGCTTGAAAAGAAGATTTTTCACCATAGGTGACCTTTAACAAAATTCGTTATCACAAGAAAATACCTTTTATAAGTGGAAAAAAAATAATAGCCTAGTATTTTGTTATAATAGCCTATAGTATCACCGGCCTATCTGGTTTCGGAATATAAAAAACAAGCCTTTATTTGTTTTTATTTTCTGGTGATTTTATTTTTTGTTATTCAAAATGAAAAAAATTAAAATCAAATATTTTTTTATTTTTGCTTTTCCGTTTTCAACAACAAGCCGTTTTTCAGTTTTCGTTTTCAATACGCGTTTCTAAAATGAAAATCCACTGACCAAAAGATACACTGACCTTCATGCACTGTTTATCAGACGAGCCGCGTGCATATAATGAACACAAACATAAGTAGGTGGTCCAGCCAGAAGCTAAAATTAAACGAGCGAATCTCTGTCAAAAATGACTTCAATTATCGCTCCATGACATTATAATTCATAAACATTTTGTCGACTACGCCATAAATATTCGCCATTGTTCACTCGTTAAGCCCTTAGCCTAAACCCTAATAATGATTCATTCGACGTGGTTCAAATGAACCGAGACGAGTAAACAGATGACTCGTTCGCAACATAAAGCGCTTCGCCTCGCTAAAAACACAAAGCTGACACAAAATGAGCAAACTTTTAGCCTTTACACCCTTGAATATCAATACTGTGTGGCATTTGAAGTGTTTTAGTTCCCAAATTAACCACAATGAGATCGCGCCCAGCCTCTATAGCATACGCACGAGCAGCGAAATCTACAATATATGAATGAAAGATTGAGTTAAAGTTGGTTTATATTTGCACATTTGGACTTTCTCCGTAATATCATTTCAGAAAAGTATTGTCTTCAAATTCTAAATAGGTAAATCATATTAGCAGCCAATGACGATCAAATACAACACAATTAAATAATGCTAATGTTGTTTTGAAATGCTAATTCAGACCCAACATTTAAAGTAGCGGTAAACAATATAGAGATAGTGTCACTTAGCGGTCACTGTTCAAAAAGGAACTAACGTGTGAATATAAAACCATATTTACCTCAATGTATGAAAGCAAGTGCATACAGCTGAAAGCAACACATTAGCATAGCAAAGAAATCATAGCGTTTGAACAGCCAAACATGAATTCATCTGTGTAAAACCTTAATAGTATCTGGAAGCAGACTTGGATTTGCAAGCTGAGACTAGTGGATGTTTGTCGTTATGTTGTCGTATCTCAGTAAACACGTTGCTACATTACAGAGAATGACGAGGAACGTTTAAACTGATGAGGAGCAAGATGATTGGCTGCAGAGGTGACAGCAGGGCCGCTGCTGGCTGAAAGGGTGCCCTATGCGAAAATTTACTGTGGTGCCCCCACAGAGGAACAAAAACACACAAACATATGTATTTAAAATGTATTTATTTATTTATAAATGTACATTTAAACACTCAAAATTATACTTAATATTCAAATATTTACATTACAAAAGTGAAGTTTATTTCTAAACTAATTTCGAGAGAATCACGTGCTTATGATTGCTAGCGGCTGGACCCACATTATCCAATTCACTACGCACCAATCAGATGATCCCTAAGCTACTATAAATACCCTGGGTTTCATATCACCGCTATCTTCGCTTTGAAGAATCCCCCCTTCCACCCCTACTCCTCCTCTTTCCTAGATGGGAGACACGGTGGCCCAGCGCTTAGCAAGAATGTCAATGGTTCTAGTCTTTACCAACCAGCGGGCATTTCTGTGCGGAGTTTGCACGTTCTCCCCGTGCTCACGTGGGTTTACCCCGGGTTCTCCGGTTTCCTCCCACCGATTAAAAACATGCAACCTAAGTTATTGATTAACCAACACTATAGACTTGCTCCCTATCTAGTACCTATCTCATTAAAGTCAACTACTATCTGCTCTTCAATCACTACGACAGGGGAGTTCTCGAGATCTACCTGAGCTCGATCTCCCCTCTCGCCTTGCACGAGGGAGCCTCGGGCTCGAGGATCTCATGAGCTCAGGGCTCTCTCCCAGAACAGCATGCCAAACAAGCTTATAATTAATCATCAGCTAAGAGTGAACTCTTGAATTATAGTTTACATCAAAGTAAACACTGACATGTCTTCTGCAGAAGCATTATCATTTTCAAACTTTACAAAAGGTAAGGAATAAAACCCTCTCTGTACCTGTAGAGATGGGCGGTCCTCAGGGCTGCATCCTGTCTCTGTGTCTGTACCTGTGCAGCTGCCTCTGGAGAAGTGCTGGATCAGGATCTTCTTTTGTGACAATTTTCAGCATTGAACCTCCATGTACAATACAGAAGAAATTAGTCATTTAGAGAAAAACTCATGATGACATACTATTAAAACAATGAGCTAGTCAAGCACTCTTCATAATGTGTCTAAACTACAACCAAAATGTGGATTTAACTTGCACTATAATCTATGGTGACAAACACTGACCCTGGCTGTCAGTATAAATCAAAGACATTTGTGGTTTTTAAGAATTAAAAAAGTATTAAAATGAGTGTATTTTTAAACAAAAACTTTAACATTCAGAAAAAATAATCATTAATGAATTCATGCTTTTATATAATATTAGATTTTATATTATTGATCTTTCAGAAATTACAGAATGAGTCAGTTTTGTTATTTCATATATTAATGTACAAAAATGAAAAACCGGCCTAAAACGCACCAATCCACCGATGTCAAGACTAAAGAGACTTTATTGTCATTGCAGTGATACAAGCAATAACAACAGCAGCAATAAGAAATGTATAGAAATAGACATTACAATAAACAACTGCAAAGAATTATATAATATAAAATTATATAACATAATATAATAACTATATAATAATAAATAACACATACAGTGAAATAATTGTGCAGTGCGTGTGTATGTAGCTGGTGTGCAAACAGAACTGTATTGCACAAGTTGATAAAATAATTGAGTTTGTGTATTTATCAGCAACATGGGGAAGAGTGGCAACCGCGAAAAGTCATAAAACGTGTCCTGTCATAGTTTAAAGCACAATGCAGAGCCGCAAAGCAAAGAAACTGAACGTAAACAACAACAAATAAGGCAGATTTGGTGCAGTTGTGGCGAAGTTTAAACGTTAGCCTCACTAGTGAACAACCAAAAATATGTTTTCCAGATTCATGGACGTTACCTGAAAATGATGCACGCGATTCATCTTGCACTTTTTTCCTCTTCTCGGCTCCAGACTGCTGTTGTCTTCCCGGGGATAAAGCTGCAACTTGCATCAATTATAAATATTTGCTGCTAGCAGCCACACAGATAAGTGGACCGGACCACACCACGCGTACGCGTCTATGCGCATACACGGAAAAAATTACTTTACATGTTTACTTTTGCGTTTGTCATAAAATTATTTTTTTTAAATGTATTTAACAACAAATTATCAATATACATTTTATTTACACCCAGTTTATGTTAATATTATAAAAATAAATGTGAATTTTTTTTGAGCAACCGTCCGAGATGGTGCCCCCCTCCGGAGCTGAGGCCCTACTCAGCCTGCATACTCAGCAACCAATCACCTGCGCCATGTAGTTAATGACGTAGAGCAGATTAGATGCCCTATCAGCCTGAGCAGTAGTTTCATGACAAAAAGTTATCTCTGTTTTTTTGTTAATTGCTGTTTTTATATATTATATTATTTATATCTTAAATTAAAAACATGATTAAAAAATACACATATAATTCATAAACACAAAACACAATTCGTAAATACACAAATGCAATTAATAAATTTAAAATGCAATTCGTAAATAAACAAATTATATTATTAAATTGAAAACACGATTCCAAAATACACAAATCCAATTCGTAAATTTAAAACACGATTTGTAAATAC
>CAIGQZ010014538.1:3166158-3176544 GCA_903798205.1 Danio tinwini
GCTTGGAGTAAGACAACATGCATAAAGAGGATGATGTGCTCAAAATATTCATTTGCCTAATAATTCTGCACTCCTACATATATATATTATACATGACAAATGATTAATAAATAAAAGTATTATTGTTATTGTACAATTATTATTCTAAACTACAGAAACTAATCCTAAATGTAACTGGAAAACAATGTAAAGACACAACTAGAGTGATGCAAAGATCACTTAAGAAATCTTTTGCATGAATAATAGTTTAATTTGAATGAAATTCTACAGAATACAATAAACCTGTTTTATAGAATTATCTGTTGTCTTAGACATGGCCGAGAATTAGGTTAATTAAGTCTTTACCTCCCTGACTCGTCAGCCCTCCTTTTTACTTCATAAACAAAATCTATCAGGAGGCATGCTTATTAATCATAATATTTAAACTTTAGTTTTGTCGACTTAAACAACTCACTGCGTGCCGTCACCTCCGCATAAAAGGCTCTTACGGCGGTTTCACACTGCATAAGTGGCGCGTAAGCAGCAAGTACTTTTTTCAGCGTGCATGTTAACAATCGGGGCTCGCACCGGGAGAAGAGCAGCGCGTCAAGCGCAGGGTCCAGCAGAAGCAGTGTGTGAGGCACGTGGGTGTGGTTTTCTGCGCACATGTAGAGATGCGTCAGTTTGCTTTTTGATTAAACTACATTGCTTTCACCAGCGTTGGTTCGGTTGAGAATAGAGAATAACGTCTTTATTCCGGGAGTACCCCTCTTAATAAATACACTTTGCATATGAAGTAAATCATAACTCAACATGTTTACTGGGGTACTGGCGATTTTCACTGGGGCACGTGCCCCAGTAAATTGGGTCTAGCGACGCCGCTGACTTAAGCTATCAGAAAAAACAGTAATAACTGAGCAGTTTTGTTTTTCTTTTTGCTCATTATTTTTGTGTACATAATTTTATTAGCCAGTCATATTTACTTTAAGTACAACAAGATACAGGAAAACTCTGCCATCACATCATTCAAATACTCGGTTAGGCTGAATTGTGTCATTTCAACACTATTTAATAAGGACAAACACATTAAAGGGATAGTTCACTCAAAAGTTAAAATTCTGTCATAGATTATTCACCCTTGTTTAAAACACGGTGGAACACAAAAGAAGATATTTTGAAACATGCTGAAAACCGGTAACCATTGACTTCTATTTGTTTTTACCACAATGCAAGACAATGGTTACCGGTTTGTAACTTCCTTTAAACTATTTTCTTTTGTGTTCCACCGAAGAAAGAAGTTTATAACCACTCGAGGAAGAGTTAAAAAGTGAGTACATTTTAATTTTAATGTGAACTAACCCTTTAATGACACGCAAATCTGTGTAACATTTATTAGTAACATTTCTCCTCATGCATTCAGACGTCATACAACACAAATGCTTTGTGAAAAGCATAGTACATCATATTTCTGTATCTGTTTTGAGGAATATGATATAGATTTGATATTATTTTGATGGTCAAAACATCATTGGTTCATAAGACATGAGTTAGACTCTTCTACAAGGGGCAGTTCACCAAATCATTTACTCTTTATTCAATCTGAGTCTCTTTCTTCTGTTGAACACAAAAGATATTCTGAAGAATGTTGGGAAGAAAATAACTTGCATAGTATTTGTTTTTGCTACTATTGAAGTCAATGGTAATTAAGCCCATTTTCGCCAGGTAAGAAAAATAAATTATGATAGGAAAAGTTTTGACAATCAAATGCATGACTTCTAAAGGTTGTAGCGATTGCATTGTTATGCCAATAGGTGGCGACAAACAACAATTGAAATGTGCGTCAAATTTTTGTGAATATTTTCTAAATAATAATAATAATTCTAGTTTTTCACACTAATTATTAAAAAAATGATTAATAAACATGACAATTATAAGCGAGTCATTGAATCATTAACTCAAAATTAAATTAAAACATTAATTTAAAGTCTATAATAAAAAAATATTTGCATTATGGGATTTAAATTCATGTTTTTAATATAATTTTACAAAATCCAAATTATGACTTCTAAAGGTTGCAGCCATTACATTGTTATGCCAGTAGGTAGCGATAAACAACCATCTAAATGTGTGACACTAATTTTCAAAATTATGTGAATATTTTCAAGATAATAATAATTTCTAATTAATTTCACCAATGTGCATCTTTAATTATGAATTTAAATTCTACAATATAAGTTCAATTCATATTTTTTATATCATTTTACAAAACCAAAATTATGACTTCTAATGGTTGTAGCGATTGCACTGTTATGCCGATAGATGGAGACAAACAATTGGCGACAAATTTTTCTAAATATTGTGAATAAATGCTTTTAAGATAATAATAATAATAAATATTTTCACAATAATGTGCATAAATTTTCAAAAATGATTAATATAATGAAACTTTACATATTTATAAGCGAGTTATTGAATCATTACCTTAAAATTAAATTAAAGATGAAATTCTATATTATTTATTAATTTATATATATACTCATCTTTGAATATATTTTATCTTATAGAAATCAAATTCATGTTTTTATTATTTTACAAAACCTAAATTTATGACTTCAAAATGTTATAGCGATTGCACTAATATGTCAATAGGTGGCGACAAACAACCATCTACATGTGTCACTACTTTTTCAAAATAATGTGAATATTTTAAAGATAATAATAATTATAATTTCTAATTTCATTCAATTAATATTGCAAAAATGTTGCAATGTAATAAAACATGACATATTTATAAGTGAGTTACTGAATTATCTCAAAATTAAATAAAAAAACTATTTAAAATCCATAACAAAAATTTTTCATAAAATAAATAAATAAATTATATATATATATTTATTCATCTTAGAATATATTTTATATTATAGAAATCAAATTCACATGTTTAATATCATTTTCAGTTTATGATTCAATAACTAGCTTATAAAGACTTCATATTTCATCAGATTAATAATGTTTGGAAAATGTATGCAGTGACGCACATAAACATTTATTCAATAAATCATAATCATGATATTTTATCTCATAATTTTAACATGCTAAGTCATAATTTCATTAACGGTATGATTTTTCTTCTTATCTTTCTATAAACAGGCTTCCACACCACTGACCTCCATATATTTAATGTTCCTACAGCGAATCCCAATGGCTTCCAACATTTTTCAAGGTCACACTTTACAACAAGGTTTCATTAGTCAATGCAATTACTAACATGAACTAATAATGAGCAATACTTTTCTTTATTATGCACTTTTAGCACAGTTCAACATTTACTAATACATTTTAACATTGAGAGTTAACATTAATAACTCTGAACGATTGTATTTTCATCGACTAACATGAACAAATACTGTAATAAATGTATTGATCATTGTTTGTTGGTGTTAGTAAATGCATTAACTAATACAGGGGTGGGCAAACTCGGTCCTGGAGGGCCGGTGTCCTGCATAGTTTAGCTCCAACTCTAATCAAACACACCTGAACATGCTAATCAGTGCCTCCAAGATCACTAATTATCTATGTGTTTGATCAGAGTTAGAGCTAAACTGTGCAGGACACCGGCCCTCCAGGACTGAGTTTGCCTATCCTTGAACTAATACAACCTTATTGTAAAGTGTTACATTTTTCAAAATATCTTCTTTTGTTTTCAACAAAAAAAAAACTAGTGAATAAGCAGTAAGTAAATTTTAATGTATGCATGAACTGTCCCTTTAAATCACATCAGCGTGGGCTCTTCTTCCCCGTGGGCTCCAAAATGCTTAATTTTACCTCCACTATACTTTTATATTTCCAGAGCTCAGGGTTTCTGGGCAAGCAGCGTGCTGAGTTTAATTTTGCCGTCCATAGATGCAGTAAGGCAGGTCCCGCAGTCCATGGCTGAACACCAGTCCACTGTCACCACTGGAGCTTTATGACCAGCCAGAGATAAAACACTCTCCAGACCCGCGTCTGCTTTATTCAGCTGCACAAGAACACACAAGACTGTTAATGAAGCGCACACTGTAAACACATATACAGAAATGAGCAGTTTTTCATTCTGATGATCTCCGCTACCTCCTCAGAATGTGCTACTGGTGCACTGAAATAAATAATTCATTGGATTTACTAAGTTTTTTTAAAGATAAGTGGTTAGTGTAATGTGAGTGTTAATTTACTGTGTGTTTACCCTGTAGGTGTTTCAAGCGATTCGTTCAAAAGAATGCAATAGTACAACCCCAAAACAGAAAAAGTTGTGACAGTGTGGAAAACACAGATAAAATAAAATAGGAAAATAGTGATTTCTGCATTTACTTTGTCTTGTATTTCATTGCAGACGATACAACAAACATTATTTAATGTGCTCCTCGTGATTTATATTGTTTTATTTTTTCAAATAAACTCTTTTAGCACTTTGTAATGTTGCCATTCCTTTTCACAACACTTTTAGATTAGATTAGATTCAACTTCATTGTCATCACACATGTACAAGTACAAGGAAACGAAATGCAGTTTAGGTCTAACCAGGAGTGCAATAGCAGCAAGTGCAGGATACAGGTATAAGTTATAAAGTGCAGTTATAGAAAAACTATGGTGATATTTACAAATGGCTGTACTATCAACATTATATACAGGTTGTGTTAGCTATGAACAGATTTACAATAGATGGATAAATGTACAGTTGCTGTTAATAATCAGAAGTGTGCAGATAGATAAACATAATTACAAACGTATATGTACAGTGGGTATGTACAGTTCAAATAAATGAATCAGTGCAATGAATGTGCAATTATTAAATGTGCAAATGTTAAATAGTGCAGTGATTATGAGGAGTATGGGTTATTGTGGGGAGACTGTGGTGTGTATTAGGGGGGCAAAAGAGTCAGTGGGGGGCAGAGTTCAAAAGGGAGACAGCTCTGGGGAAAAAGCTGTTCCTTAAGCCTGGTTTATACTTCTGCGTCAAGTGATCGCCGTAACCCATGGCATGTGCCTCGCGTGTAGCCGTGCATTTATACTTCTGCACGCTGTTTCTGTTTTTCCTGCAATACACTCCCGAAACGCTAGCTGGCAGTAGGTGTTTATGTTTCTCTGTGTCGAGTTTCTTCGCTGGTGTTTTGTTTTTTCTGAACACTTTCTTAATGTACAAGTGGCTCAAATTCGCTCATTTTGAGGCGGGAACCAGCGGACGTGCAACAACTTTAATCATAAGGTAAACACAAAACAACAGTCTCCATCCGGAGCTTCTTCACAGGACTCCACACTTGTAAACACTCGCTGCATCGGGTGCGCGGCTCTCACCTCCGCCCATACTCGTCAGCGCTACCAAGCCGACCAATCACAGAGCTTGTGCTATGCGTAAGCGTTACATTTTTTGAGAGATGCGCGTCAACGTTGCAGATGGTTACGGCGAGGGGCTATGCGTCCACATGTGCGCTTGATGCAGAAGTATAAATCTGCCTTTAGTCTACTGGTTTTTGTCCGGGGGAGCCTGAAGCACCTGCCAGAAGGCAGGAGAGAGAACAGTCTGTGAGCAGGGTGAGAGGAATCCTTAAGAATACTGCGTGCTCGGCGCAGACAGTGTTTTCTCTGGATGTCCTCTATGGCTGGCAGTGTGGTCCCTGTGATGCGTTGGGCAGTTTTCACCACCCGCTGCAGCGCCTTACGCTCCTCAACAGAGCAGCTTCCATACCAGACTTTGACACAGTTCGTCAGGATGCTTTCTATTGTGCAGCGGTAGAAGTTCACCAAGACGGCGGATGACAGCTGGTTCTTCTTAAGTTGCCTTAAGAAAAAGAGGCGCTGGTGAGCCTTCCTGACCAGGCTGGAGGTGTTCCAGGAAAGGTCCTTTGAGATGTGTGTCCCCCACTTACTTAAAGTGTTTCAGGTGTCATTTTGTCCCATTCTTCCTGCAAACAAGTCTTAAGGTGTGCAACAGTACTTTGTTGTCACACATTCTTTATTGGAGACAGGTCAGGACTGCAGGCAGGCCAATCCAGTACCTGTATCCTCTTCCTCCAAAGCAGGACTCTGTAATGTGTGCAGAATGTGGTTTTGAATTGTCTTGTTGAAATATGTAGAGCGTCCCTGGAGGAGAAGAAGGCAGCATATTGTTCTCTAAAATCTCTCTGTACTTTTCAGCTTTAATAAAGCATCACAAAAGAGCAAGTTACCTTTGCCAAGGGTTCTGACACAACCCCATACCATGACAGACCCTGGATTTTGGACTAGCTGGTCAGTCTGGATGATCCTTTTTTTTGGTCTGGAGCACACGTAGTTCATTTCTCCCAAAAAATACCTGAAATACTGATTCATCTGACCAGAGTACACGTTTCCACTGTGTGATGGTGCATCCCAGATGCCTCTGAGTCTAGAGGAGTCAACAGTGATTCTGGACACTGTTAAAATAGGGCTTCCTTTAGGCACAGTGCAGTTTTAACTGGTATTTGTGGATGTAACTCTGTATTGTGGTACTCGACAAAGGTTTACAGCAGTAGTCCTGAGCCCATGTGGTGATATGGCTTATAGATGAATGAGGATTCTTGATGCAGCGCCACCTGAGGGGTCGGAGGTCATGATTGTTCAGCTTAGAGGTCTGCGATCCGAATAAATTTCTGCCATACATTTCCGAAAAAAACGCAGTAGCGGTCTGTAATTCTGGTGTAATTTCAATGGGAGGGGGCGGTCTAACAATATAGTGCTCCCGAGAGATAGAGAGAAAGAGAGAGAGAACACGAGTGATGAGAGAGAAAAAGAGCACTCATCCGCCATGGTGCTATGTGTGTGAATGGGAGAGAGCATGCACATCAGCAGTGGTGCTGTGTGTGTGTGTGAATGAGAGAGAGCATGCGCATCTGCCGTGGTGCTGTGTGTCGCTGACTGGACTGTACCATCCAGCGGGGTGCTTTTTAGAAGGCATATTTAATCGCTATATATTTAACATTCTTCCTTGGCCAAATATGCCATAATGCTGATATGATATAGCCTATGAAATCGGTAGCTGGCAAATATATTGAGTGGATATGTTTGTAAATCGGACTTTGAAAGAGTGCCACAAACCTCACTGCATGTCACTGTTCAAGGTGGCACTCATGTCTCATCCAGAGGGGCGATCAAAGCTGACATTTAGCCTACAATCCTTGCACAACCTACACTTTTATCTGTTTTCTCTCTCTCTTTTGGTAATGTTAAATTTTAATGTGTGATTTTGCAAACCAGATCTAAAATTAGCTGGAACGGGGCAGGTCGAGCAGCGGGTGAACAGAGGCTGAATATACAGTGGGAGCGGTCAGGTGTGGATTAACACCTGGCGGGAGCAGGTGGGAGCGGGACAAAAAATTCAGTCCCTCACAGATCTCTAGTTCAGCTTAGGCTTGTGCCTTTGTCCTTTATGCACTGTAATTCCTCCAGATTCCTTCAATGTTTTAATGATGCTCTTCCTCACTGTTGAAGGTGAAATATCCAAATGTCTTCCTCTCTTTCTCTGAGGAACATTGTTTTTAAACTATTCAATCATTTTCTCATGCGTTTGTTGGCAAACTGGCGATCCTCAGCTCATCTTTGCTCCTAAAGGACTAGACCTTTCTTGGATGCTGCTTTTGTACCAAATCATAATTACAATCATCATCACCTGTTCCACATCACATCATTATTTAATTCAGCACTAGCCCTAAACTGCTCATGTCCCAACTTTTTCTGCAATCTGTTGCAGGTCTGAATGACAGGAAAGGATGAATATTTACACACAAAATGAAGTTGGCCAGACAAACCATGAGATATTTTGAGTTTGTTACGTGCCAGCACATATTGGTTATTTATGTTTGTATTATGTGTCTCATTGTGTTTTTCTTTCTATCACCCCAGTTCACTTCCTTGTTTTTTTTTTGCCTACTGCTGTTCCTGATTGGCTGGTTCACCTCCACTTGATGCAACCAATCCTGACACTGCCTTAAGCTGATTGGTCCCGGTCTCAGCCAATCAGATCACTCCAGCTCACTATATATTTTTTGTCTGCCAGCAGTTTGGGAGTCTTTGTTGGCTCGACTTGTTATTGGTTTCTGTGCTTGTTTGCTCAATTCTGTGTTTATATCCCCATTTTGTTCAGTTTTGTTGTGATATATTGGGCCTGTTTCAGAAAGGAGGTTAAGTGAAAACTCAGAGTATTTTAACCTTGAAATGAGAGAAACTCTGGGTTTTCCGTTTCAAAATGGCAGGTTTGTCAAACTGGAGAAAGCAGGGTAAGTCAAGCCTGTTTCTGAAAGAGAGGTAACTTTAACTCAGAGTCAGTTACTCTGTGAACCTAACCTGGTCAGAAGCAGGTTTTATTCTCTAAACTCAGAGTTTCTGTCGGTCTCCTCCACTTTTTTAAAGACAAAGCGGTATTTCTTGCCACAGTAACTGAAACAGGCCCAATATATCACAACAAAACTGAACAAAATGGGGATATAAACACAGAATCGAGCCAACAAAGTTTTCACTTAACCTCCTTTCTGAAACAGGCCTCAGGGGTTGTAACAGTGTTCATATTGTCTGCAATAAAGAACAAGCCAAAGTAAATTTGGAAATCACCTTTTTATTTTTTTTTATTTTGCGTTTTCCATATTGTGCCAACTTTTTCTGATTTGGGGTTGTAGTTTACTGGGTGTTTACCTCGTAGTGATTCGTTCAAAAGAGTTGATTCCCTATGATAGTAGTTTACTGTGTTAATCTTTGGTTAGTCTAACGTGAGTGTTTTGTTTACTGTGTTTTTAATGTAGTAATCTTTGGTTAGTGTAACGTGAGTGTTTGTTTACTGTGTTTTTAATGTAGTAATCTTTGGTTAGTGTAACGTGAGTGTATGTTTACTGTGTTTTTAATGTAGTAATCTTTGGTTAGTGTAACGTGAGTGTTTGTTTACTGTGTTTTTAATGTAGTAATCTTTGGTTAGTGTAACGTGAGTGTTTATTTACTGTGTTTTTAATGTAGTAATCTTTGGTTAGTGTAACGTGAGTGTTAGTTTACTGTGTTTTTACCCTGTAGATGTTTCCTCCAGTGCTGGAGCAGGTCAGCACATGTTGACCTTCAGAGTCGAAAGCGAAGAGTCGACCGCGGGGAACCTGAACCTGTTTATATCCGCTGTAACCCGACAGAACAAACGGCCCCACGGCATCCTGGGAAAGAGAGTACTCGGACTGCTTCACACCGCATCGGTGGATATTCCACTGGACAAACTGAACACAAACACAACACACCTATTACAACACTGCTAATGCCAGAACTGACATGTTAGGAAACAAACATGATTATGCAAATGAACTGAATCACTGAATCACATTCTTCACAGGCACATTTGATTCATTTCAATAGAAACTTATGTGATTAATTATATAGATTTATAAACATAAATAAAAAACTGTAATTAGCTGTTTATTAGGCCTTATATTAAAAGACAAACGTGAGGGTTGTAATCTGTGATATTGTCAAAAAAAAATCTCCATATTTTTTGGAGATTTTTTGCTTATGCATGTTATGGTTAAATCAATTTAACCGCCAGTAGGTGGCGCAAGTCTCTGACTTAAATTCGTTAAATGATTTATTAAAGTGATGTTTAAAAGAGTTGATTCATTCAAGAAGGAAAGTGCACAGAGATGCACAGAGAACAATATTCCCATCACCTTTCCGTCCTCTCCGATGCTGAAGACGGTGTTTTCATCGTAGCTGAACTCCACGCTGTACACTTCACCATCATGAGCCTTCCAGCTCAACGCACTCTCATATCGCTGCATATCTGCACAAAAACATAATAAACGTCTCGATGCATCGAGAGTTTACAAGTGTGGAGTCCCGTGAAGGAGCTCCATATAGAAACTGCTGTTTTGCGTTTACCTTATGATTAATGTTGTTGCACGTCTGCCGATTCCCGCCTCTGAATTAGCGAGTTTAAGCTACTTCTACATTAAGGTAGTGTTCAGAACAAACAAAACACCAGCGAAGAAACGAAGGAACATAAACACCTACTGCCAGCTAGTGTTTCGGAAGTGTTATTGCAGAGCAACACAAACAGCACACAGAAGTATGAATGCAGGGCTACACGCAAGGCAGGCACCAAGGGTCACACCGACCACTTAACACAGTATAAACCAGGCTTTAGCCACTACTTTTGTAAATATGCTCATTTTACAGCTCTCCTAGAGTTAAATAGTTGAGTTTTACCATATTTTGAATGCATTCAGACAATCTCTGGGTCTGCAGATGCACTTTTAGCTTAGCTTAGCATAGATCATTGAATCGGATTAGACCATTAGAATCTCAAAAAATAGAAAAGGGTATAAACCAAGGATCACCAAACTTGTTCCTGGAGGTCCGGTGTCCTGCAGATTTTAGCTCCAACCCTAATCC
>CAIGQZ010014538.1:3218787-3251467 GCA_903798205.1 Danio tinwini
TAATAATAATAATAATAATAATAATAATAATAATAATAATAATAATAGGTCACACTTTACAATAAAGTTTCATTAGTTAATGTATAAAATGAACTAATAATAATCAATAATTTTATTTTACAGCATTTATTAATCATAGTATATCATTTATTAATGCATTATTAAAATCCAAACTCAGGCTTGCCAACAGTGTGAAGAAACAATGAACAACTGAATTGCCATTAACCAACATTAACTAAGATGAACAAATACTGTAATAAATGTATTGTTCATTGTTTGTTCATGCTAGTAAATGCATCAACTGACAACCACGACTGTGCATCATCACAAGCCTAATGTCACATCATGAATAATTCATCCTCAGCCATAAATATGAACACTTTTATGGTCAGACGCTGCAGATCTGAGAGAAAACACAGGACGGCTGGACTTTTATTGATCTATGAGCCGCAATGCATGCTGGGATTGATGCTTTCATCTCTTCGTTCATCTGTGACATTTCAAGAGTCTCTGAAAGACTGAAGACGGTCACCAAAACTCCTGAAGTGAAGCATTTATATGATGATGAAGAGGATTAATCTGCTCTTTCTCAGATCTTATCGATCTCTCCAGATGAGCACTGTCTACTTCAGTGGGCGAAAACACAACACTTTCTGTCTTTCTGTGAGTCACGAACTTAAAGGGGAGCGATTATGCAGAAATCACTTTTATAAGGGGGGGGTTTAAACACAGATGTGTGGCAGCAGTGTGTGAATATAACCTGCCTCTAATGGTACATACACACACACTCACTCACATAAGCGCACATACACTCACATGACCAGCCGACGAAAGACCGACACGACATTATCACCTGCACACCCACACACACACACTCACCACTCTCTTTTCCCTGAAGTCGATGCCCACAGTGGTGATGAATTTGGGGTTGAACTTGTTATCTGTGTATCGGTAGAGAAAGGTGGTCTTGCCGACCCCGGAGTCCCCCAGAGCCAGGAGTTTGATCAGATAATCGTAATCTCCATCGGTCATAGTGCTGCTGGAGCTGAACCTGCACACACACACACACACACACAGTATGAGAAGAGCAATAATAACCAAACACATTAATACAAAAAGACTCAGAGCATATTAAACCTGCCGTCAGTGCTGCTGCAAACACTGTGGAAATAATACATTGATGCAAATAACCCACAATAAGCCTTTAAATGTCACATTAAGCTGAACATCTTGCAAAATATCTAGTGAAATATTATTTTTAAGATAATTATTCTTTGTGATAAAGCCCTTGAGATGTACCATCTCATTTTCAAGAGGGTCCCACAATTAATTACAATCACATAATAATAACACCAGAAGACAAAAACAAAACATAACTTACACAACATCCAAAAAACATAACATAATAAATAAATAAATAAATAAATAAGCAAATAAATAAATAAATAAATAAAAAAGAAGAGGGGGAGGGGGTAGTATCCATACATACATGTGCATATATACATAGTAAAAAAATATATACAAATCAGTGAATCAAATCAACACATAAATAATAGCATCCTCAGGAAAAGCAAGTACAATCCAAAGTAAATAGGATAACAAAGTTTGCTTAAAGACCTTAAATGATGTAATGGATCGAACGTTAGCAGGTAAATTATTCCAATCTATTGGACCCTTAAACATAAAAGCTTTTTTACAATAGATTTTTTACAACGAGGAACAAAAAAATAAGTCTGAACAGAATGTCTAACTTGCTCATTTACGGGAAAAAAAGCAAAATATTGTTGTAAATAATAAAGATACTCAAAATGAATACTATTAAATATAAGTTGAAGCCAGTGAATGTGTCGTCTTGTGTGCAAGGATGGCCACTGAAGCAGACCATACATTATACAATGATGTGTGTAAAAAGAACAACCCAGAACTAATCTGCAAAGTCTATTATATGCCGTATTAAGAGGAGCAAGATCTAATTTTGATGCACTTTGATGAACAATATCACGATAATCAAAAATTGGCAAAATAAGTTGAAGAGCAAGTTTCTTGCGAACACTAAATGAAAAACAATGCCTAGACCGATATAACATATAAATTCTAAAGCTGACTTTACTTACAATATGATTATGATTTAAAGGACAGTTCAGAATCAAGCCACACTTGATAGGAGTAAATTTTTAAGTTTACATCTAGAACCAAAAACCATAATATAAGACTTTTTTATTAAGCACTAGTTTATCATCTAAGAGCCAATTTTGTAAAAGATTAAAATCATACTGAAGGGACAACTGAATTTGTAATATATGAGAATCTGACAAACATATGAAGGTATCTTCAGCATAAAGTTGAACACTGCACTTATTGAGAATTAACGGTAAATTATTATGTGCTGTCATCATGGCAAAGACAAAAGTAATTAGTTATTAAAACTGTTAAAATTTACTGTATATAAAAGTCTTAAACCGCACTTGGGGAGTATATATTCATTCATTCATTCATTCATTCATTCATTTTCTACTGCTTTTCCGGGGCCGTGGGGGCAGGAGAGAACCCCTGACTTCCCTTTCTCCAGACACTTCCTCCAACTCTCCCGAGGCGTTCCCAGGCCAGCCTAAAGACATACTGTAGTCCCTCCAGCGTGTCCTGGGTCTTCCATGAGGCCCTCCTGGTGGGACCTGCCTGGAACACCTCCCTAGGTAGGCGTCCAGGAGGCATCTGAAACAGATGCCTGAGCTTCTCAGCGGGAACGGGTGGTGGTCAAAGGTGAGGACCAATGTGAGGTCACCACATCGGAATGAACCGTGAACTATTCCAGCATATGTTTTACACAGCAGATGCCATTCCAGCTGCAACTCAGTACTGGGAAACACCCATACTTAAAAGAGCATCAGTTACACACATCAATGCCAAAAAAACGGAAAAATAAAAGAGACGGACTGAACAATATGTGAGTGTGACAGTGGAGCGTCTGGAGGTCTGTCGGGCTGCAGGGCCGTTTCTACAGCGCTCATATCAGCTTCATTTATACATGCCCAGTTACAGACGCTGCTATAAACACACCAGAACCCGAAGCAAATGAGCATCAACACGAGTTCACACTCATTCACTGCAGACATGCACAAAAAAAAGAGCTTCATTCATCACTGAGCACATGATGGAGGACATGTGACTCTCACACGCATCATCATCAGCCATGACATCATCAGGAATCACATCCAGAAATAAAACATCGTTCATTCATTCATTTTCCTTCAGCTTAGTCTCTATTTCAGAGGTTGCCACAGTGGAATGAACCACCAACTATTCCAGCATATGTTTTACACAGCAGGTGCCCTTCCAGCTGCAACACAGTACTGGGAAACACCCATACACACTCACTCTCTCTCACACACACACACACACACACTCAAACACTCTGGCAGTGCATGTGTTGTGTTTGGACTGTGGAGGAAACCGGAGCACCCGGAGGAAACCAACACCAACACAGGGAGAACATGCAAACTCCACACAGAGATGATAACTGATCCAGCCGGCACTCGAACCAGTGACCTTCTTGCTGTGAGGCAACAGTGCTTACCACTGAGACACCGTGCCGCATTATAAAACATCATGAAGAGGTGTTTTTTGATGTAAATTGCTCCTTCTTCTCCTTTGTAAAAACATACTGGGTATATTTTGTGGTATTCACTTAATTTAAATTCAACTTTATGTGTAGCGCTTTTTACAACAATTATTTTATTTATTTTATTTTTTTATTTTATAATTTTTAAAAAGGAAAAGATTAAGATAATCGGGCCTGACTCAGCATGAATGCTGTTTGTCAGCAGGTTCCTGCTCTGCAGAACATAGAAACATACAGACACAGCATCCATCAACACATGAGAACAATACAAACAATTACCAAACATACAAAATAGAGGGAAGCAGGATATTATGTCAAAGCAGCTTTACACATTATTGCATTACAGTCAAGTTTGGAAAAGTTAAGGTTATTAATGACCATAACTTTATTAGTTACTTTATTAATTAGTTCCCCACACAAAATTTGTGTGTACAGAAATTCACAGATTTTTAGCCCATCATTGAGTCTATTTAATTACTTTAATTACTTACCTTGAAGGGAGAGGCTACTGTGTCAGAATAGGTGACCATAGGTCAAGATGGACACCTATGACATGTGGAGTCCCACAAGGCTCGATTCTGGCACCTCTCCTGTTCAACCTTTATATGCTCCCTCTGAGCCAAATAATGAGAAAGAACCAAATGTCCTACCACAGCTATGCTGATGACACTCAGATCTACTGGTTGATTATAAAGCAATGCTGTCCCGGAAGAGAGCCCAAAAGGTCCTTGAGCCCCAAATTCCCTCCCGTTTGCAGGACTAGAGGGGAGCTTTGAGCTCAGGCAGATCTTGAGAACCCCACCCCGCCCCTTTTTTTATGATCGCTATGAAGAGATATGCTGGTGGATGAGAGTTTGACTGTAGTGCTAAATTTAGATTGATCAATAAACTCGTAGTGCATGTTTTTGGAATGTGGAAGGAAACCGGAGAACCTGGGGGAAACTCACGCAAGCACGAGGAGAACATGCCAACTCCACACAGAAACGACAGCCTGCCTGTTAAAGGACTAGAACCGGTGACGTTCTTGCTGTCAGGCAACAGTGTTTTGTTTGCAGCGCTTTATTATTCAACTTTATTTTTCCCACTCTTCCTCTTCAGTTTTTTTTTCTCCTTGTCCTATTTTCTTTCTTCTACTTACTATTATTATTATTACTATTATTCATTATTATCATTTTTGGTCCTCTTCCTGATTTCCCAACCTCCCCTCACCTCCTCACTATTATCATTAATAGTATGACTTTTGCTCTTGTTGCCATTGTTGTCGTTGCTATTCTGACTTGTCCTCCCTTTGTCTCCTCATTGTTATTATTACACGTATTTCTACCATTGTCATTATTCAGGTTGCTGTAGTTGTTGTTGTAGTAGTAGTAGTAATAGTAGTAGATGTAGTAGTAGTAGTAGTAGTAGTAGTAGTCATTGTAGTAGTAACAATTGTATTTGTAGTTGGGATTGTTGAAGTAGTAGTTGTAGTAGTTTCTGTAGTAGTAGATGTCGTTGGTGTAGTGGAACCAGAAGTAGTAAAGGTGTTGGTGTAGTAGTAGTAGTAGTAGTCTGTGTAGTAGTATCAGAGGTAGTAGATGTTGTTGATGTAGATGTTGTAGTACTAGTGATTACTGTAGTAGTAGTAGTAGTAGTAGTAGTAGTAGTAGGAAACCTTGTTGTAGTAGTATCAGTTGTAGTAGATGTTGTAGTAGTATCAGTTGTAGTAGATGTTGTTGATGTAGATGTTGTAGTACTAGTGATTACTGTAGTAGTAGTAGTAGTAGTAGTAGGAAACCTTGTTGTAGTAGTATCAGTTGTAGTAGATGTTGTAGTAGTATCAGTTGTAGTAGATGTTGTAGTAGTATCAGTTGTAGTAGATGTTGTAGTAGTATCAGTAGTTGTAGACGTAGTAGTAATAGTTGTTGTGGCTGTAGTAGCAGCTGCAATAGTAGTTGTAATATTTGTAACTTTCTGTAGTAGCAGTTGGTGTAGTACTTGTGATTTATTGTTATTGTCAGTTATTACTGTTGTCCTTTCTCTTTACTGTCATCATTACTATCATACATTACTAGCTTTGTTGTCACTCTTTACCACTGACTGGTTTCTTTCTATTTGTTTATTTATATTTATGACACTTGCTTCATTTATTGACTGTTATTGACCCTTATGTATGTACTCTGACCTGTCCACCATGTTACCTTTACATGCACACGCACACACACACACACACACACACACACACACACACACACACACGCGCACGCACGCACCTGCCAGTACCTGACTGTATTGTTGTTGTTGTTTTTGTTTTTCATTGTTGTTTTTTATGTTTTATTTTGTATGATCCCAATTTGTGTACCTTTTTGCATATTCTAATACAAAAAAAAAAAAAAAGGCAACAGTGTTAATCACTGGGCCACCGTGCCGCCCTCAAAAATGAAAGGTGGAGGAGTAGGGGTGGAAGGGGGGATTCTTCAAATCGAAGATGACTGTAGTGAGAAACCCTGGCTCTTTATAGTGGGTTAGGAATCGTCTGATTGGTTGATCATACATAGTTAATGCAGAACCAGCCGTGTTCAATCATAATCATGTGATCCTCTCGAAATTAGTTTATAAATAAACTTCACAAAGAGAAAACTCATTGCGTTTGGGAACAGAGATTGAGGTTCTCAAGGTGAATGCGTACCTTGGCTCTAATGGCATGTTTCCACTGACTGGTACGGTACGGGTCGGTACGCTTTTATGGCCGTTTCCACTGCCAAAAGGCGTACCGTACTGTACCACTTTTTCTGCACCCTTTCGAAAGGGTACCAAACACGAGAAAGGGGCCCAAAAGGGTTCCAAAGGCGGAGCTAGACGCGCAGCTGAACGCTATTGGTTTACAGAGATACGTCACAAGCTCACACAACAAGCCAGAATGAAAACAAAGGAGCCGACATGTTTTCATACACAGCTGAGAGATTATATATACATATAATAACATAAAATAACGAGCCCTGCTCGATCTGGGCTCAAATGAACCTTGTCGTTGTCTTGATGAACAGCCACAAAGCCAAAAAAAGGAGCAGATTTTACCCTGTGGCCTGCGAGCGTTTTTCTTGCTTGCGCTCGCCGCGCGTCTATATCTGAAATAACAAACTTCTTGAGCTGATGATAATAACGTGCGCTTGATTATTGACAAGGTTTTGAAACCTGATCCTGTCAGAAACTGACAAACACGAGAGTGACGAGCGAAAAAACAAAAGTAGAAGCCGGAAAAAAGGAGCACATTATTATTACAGCAAACGTGAACAAACTGCCATGTTTAACTATTATCAGCACCTTTGGACTATTATGAACTCTAAATGATGGAATTACTTTCTAACAAGAGGCTACACGTGCTGCTGAAGACACATTTAATCATGAGAAGTTTGCACTATGGACTCAATTTCCTGCTGTTTTGAACCTAAATAAGGACTAAATGTCTGCTGTGTGCAGTTTTTCTGTAAGTGGTAACATATCGGAGACTGTAAGGGTCTGTATGTGTTCATATATGTTCATTTATGTATTTATTTTATGTAATTGCAGACATTACAGTAGGCTATTTCACACTGTCATTGATCTGCAGTTATAATCAACTCATGTTCATAGTAAAGTTAGTAATAAACATTTATACAGAAGTATTTATGTGTGTAAAGCATCTGTTTTGTGAGAAGTTCTTCTCATATGATATGTGAGCGACCCATACAGCTTTACTTTAGACATTTTCTCCAGCGAAAATGACGTTGACTGAAACTTTCTGTCGTACACCACACCCACTAGAAGAGTACTATTGGTACCCTTTTAGCAGTGGAAACGCAAGCCTGATAAAGGTGACCTGTACCGACCTGTACCGTACCGTACTGTACCAGTCAGTGGAAACGAGCCATAAGGGTTAAACAACAAAAAATAAGGTCAAGAATCTTGGTGTGACTCTGGAGTCAGATCTGAGTTTCAATAGTCATGTCAAAGCAGTTAGTAAATCAGCATACTATCATCTCAAAAACATTGCAAGAGACAGATGCTTTGTTTCCAGTGAAGACTTATGCCGAGTTCAGACTGCATGATTTTAGCCCTAATTTTGACTCGCTGACAGGTTTTGAGAAATCGCAGACAAATGCCTGAAATTACAGGCAAATTGATGCTCGTGCACGCGAGTGACAATCACACAGTATGAACTATCAAGGACGCATAATGAGAGAATCGCCGATGAGTCGCCGATGCCTGCAAGATATTTGGCGTGTTAAACATCTGGAGCTGTCGGCGATGCAAATCATGCCGTGTGAAATGTGTTTCTGATTAAAAAAATAACATCTGTGATCACCTGCAGCCAATGAGAGAGCAGCATTCAGTAGCATGGTTACCTGCAGGCCAGCGGGAGGACTCAAGAAATGGAAGAAAAACTAGTGTAAAATTGGCAGGAGCACTGTTTCTGTTTGACGTGTCATCTGATCAATATCACAATCAGGACGAAAAGTAAAAAAAAAGAGAGATTGTTAATTCTCTTCAAAAGCCAGGTGAGCAACACAAGTTTCTAAAGCTAAAGCCGTCTGTTTACATTATGTAGTTAATAACGAAATATATATATATATATATATTACGTGACCTCGCGTTGTTTCCATGTCACTTCTCGCATTTGTTTAGCTGTGAGACGTAGTTTGGACAAAGTTGTCTGTGATTCTTCCTATTTTAAAGTCATGCAATGTGAACTCTCCTGTCGCCGATCCATCCTACAGTGTAAACACACCACCGACAGAACACTAACCCAGATAGTCATACAGTGTGAAAACATCCGTGATACGACTACTTTGAAAATGATGCAGTCTGAACTCGCTATTAGAGAAACTTGTTGATGCTTTCATCAGCAGCAGGGTGGATTACTGTAATGGCCTCCTCACCGGCCTTCCCAAAAAGACAGTGAGACAGTTGCAGCCCATCCAGAACGCTGCGGCCAGGATTCTGACCAGAAGCAGAAAATCAGAGCACATCACACCTGTCTTCAGGTCTTTACACTGGCTCCCGGTTACATTCAGAATAGATTTTAAAGTATTACTACTGCTCTATAAATCACTAAATGGCCTAGGAGCTCAATACATAACAGATATGCTCACTGAATACAAACCTAACAGATCACTCAGATCTTTAGGATCATATAAACTAGAAACTCCAAGAGTTCAGTCAAAGCAGGGTGAATCTGCCTTCAGCTACTAACAGCGCCCCCTGCTGCTGGAATCAGCTTCCAGAAATGATCAGATGTGCTTCAACATTAGGCACATTCACATCAAGACTGAAAACACATCAGTTTAGCTGTGCCTTTACTGAATGAGCACTGTGCTACGTCCGAGAGATCGCTCTATTGTGTCTTTCTCTTCTTTTTCACTATTTTATAACCTGTTTTAACACATTTAATCTGTTTTTAATCATTTTTATTATTTGTTTTTATGTTCTTATACGTGTCTCTTTTATTCTTGTTTAAGTAAAGCACTTTGAATTGCCACTGTGTATGAAATGTGCTATGGAAATAAACTTGCCTTGCCTTGTGTAAATGTGTGTAAATTAACCCAGGCTCATTGCAGATACGTACCCCTGTCTACATTTCTGGGGACAGCGAAATACGTGAGCAGAGGTATGTCTGCTCGCAGTTTTTGCAAACCCGCCAGAAGCCGCTGTGTATGCTTTTTGATGATCACAAGTTCCTCTCGTGCATCCTCTTCTTGCTTAAATCCACCAGAGGGCGCAAAATACACTTCAGCCGACCAGGCCAGCTTGCTGTCAACTGACTGACACACCCACCCCCTAAACCCAACCCAACCCATAGTGTTTTCAAACGCAATCTAGAAAAAAAAGCCATCACAGCCTCGTGATTTTATCACATTTTCAGACGTTTCAGTTGTTTATTTATTCTTTATTTATTTTTTTTGCTTTTGTTTTAACTAGAACCACTCTTCGCCGGACTTGAACCCTGTCATCGCAGTCAACTCCATGTCCCAACTCCAGCAATGTACATGGCGAGCTACTGGACGAACTGGTAACACCAGAAAATCCATCCACAGAGAAGTAAGCAGTCAGCGGTAGCGCGAAAATAAATGAGAATTTGGCGGCTGCATCATAACACCCCGTATAGCATTCATTTTAAAGACGAAATGCAGCCATACGTACCTCTGGCTACATAATTTGCACTCTCCAGAAATGTAGACAGGGGTACGTATCCACAATGGATCCACTTGTGTTGGGGTATATTTATATTAATTCAGTTTTTAAATTAATTTCAGTAATATCATTGACTAATATGACAATGTTCACATGATTTATTTACAATACAGTTTGTAAAGTAATATTTTCTGTCTGTTAGTAGATCTATTATATGAGAGACTTGCTTTTTTTACCAATTAAGTTGAATTTGCATTGTAAACAATAAATAAATGTTAAAACTGTATTATTTTTTATTTCACTTACTAAGATTTTAGTTATGAGACTCCCAAAATCATTCCGCATAACTCAGCAGATTGTTGGGGGATAATTCAAATTGCTTATCACTGCAAATCTCTGCCCCATTGACTCCCGTTATAACCACATTTTTTGATCGCAAAGCCAAGACAGCATATAATCATGCACTCTTGATTGTTGCTGGTTTTCCCTGTTTGGAAGAAGTAAAATGTGTTAATTTTGCTGTTGATCATCAGTTGCAGTGCAAAAAATGCTTATAATATATGGTTATACGGAGTTTAGTGTGTGTGTGTGTGTGTGAGACTGTGAGAGAGACCTTTGCACACTTACCTTGCTATGTTTGAGAAAATTAAAAAAAATCAGTCACTTAGCTCTGAGAGCAGAGTAAACATAGTAAGTGTATTCATGCAAACACACTATAATCTGCTGTTTTACTCAAGCGGCAACCTCCCGCTCTCTTTCGGGAAGCCCATACGGAAGTAACTGAAACTGCAATTCATTGAAATTCCGCTAGTCCTGGCTCCATAATAGAGCAAAAATTCTATTGAGCCCACTGTTAAAATAGCTAACTTTACAGCAGAAAAAAAGGTGTTTACAGCCTGGTACAAAGAACGATTTTACATCGTATTTTTGTGTTGTTTTATGTGGCTTTACACAGTCAGTTGCCTTTTGGAATTATTTCTTGCAATTATCTGATTATATGGCATGCTGTGTGCACTTAATAGTGCTCACAAACCATTCACATGGCCTCCGTTTCCCAGGTGAGTGAAATTATATACTTATACACCATCTCTATAAATGTATTTGTTTTATTTAAGATCATTTATCATTTATAATGTTCTTTAGAGCTGTAATGCACTCCAGAATCTAACAAATTGATTAGCTGTAGGCTCTAGAACAGTCGTCTGAAGCGTTGTCATACAATTCTTCCTGGATTTCATCAATAACCCTGCATTTACTAACACAGACTATATCCGAAGTGTTTGGAAGTAATTCGCACTTTCCTCCTGTTGAAAAATGTCATAAGAACGATGCTTATAGTGGCTCAATGTGTAATACATTGAGCCACTAAGCATTGTGCTTATGACGTTGCTTATGAAACAGTGTTTTTAAAAGTCTAAACACTTTATTGATGTAGTATACAACCAAGCACATGTGGTCAGAACACAAACGAGTCGCAGGTAATGAAGTATTAATAGTTTCTCATGCGTCTGTAGCTCCGCTTTTGCTCTGCCTCTTTGCCCTTGTATGGTATGCCTCGGTTGGTGCGATGACACGGTAACAAAATGGCGACGGTTGGCCACGCCTACTGATAGCTTCTTTGGGGTTCTTCATAAACCTATGGGTGACGTCACGGATACTACGTCTATATCTTTTACAGTCTATGGTTTTACTCCACTGAACTCCATATAAAAGTCAGACACTATTTGCACAGGCCGATCTAAAGGGTTAATGCTGACAGCTGATGATCAACGGTAAAAAAATAAAGTTTTACCTATTCCCATTAGGGAAAAACACCAACAATCAAGAACGCATGATTATATGCTGTCATGGCTTTGCAATTAAAATATGCGATTATAATGGAAGTCAATGGGGTAAAAACAGCCCCCAACATAACCAAAGGGGAGTCAATCTGAACAATACAATACAATGAGTTAAAAATAATAATAATAAAATCGCACAGTAATTTTTATGTCTGATCCAGGTTTAATTAAATGGTGCCGTTATAAATACGTCCTCCTCAATAGCCTCAAGCATAGCTGTCGTTTGTTTTTATGTTAAACGGTGTTGAACGACAAACTGGAGACGCCACACGTCTGTTATTCAGGCATTTAAAGAGAAGACAGGATCAGATATTGATTTGAGACAAAGGTCACGAACATCAGGAGGAGAAGAAAAGATCACAACACACACAGAGTGAGCATTAACACTCAAAAGCACACAATCTCACACACACATACAAAAACACTACCTGTAATCTATATGTTAATGTATGTAATGTCACGTATATACATTCATTTTCCTTCGGCTTAGACCCTTATTTATCAGGGGTCGCCACAGCGGAATGAACCACAAACTATTCCAGCATATGTTTTACACAGCAGATACCCTTCCAGCTGCAACCCAGTAGTGGGAAACACCAATACAATCTCGCATTCACACACACACTCATACACTACGGCAAATTTAGTTTCTCCAATTCCCCTATAGCGCATGTGTTTGGACTGTAGAGGAAAACGCCAACGCCAACTGACCCAGCAGGGATTAAAACCAGCGACCTTCTTGCTTTGAGGCCACAGTGCTAACCACTGAGCCAACATGTCGCCTAAGTAGCATATATTAAGCGTTTAAATTACTTTTCTATTTTTAGACTTAGACATCCCATTCACATACATTTTAATCTCTTTTTTTCTCTATACTGTATGGCTGATGCACCAAACAGGACGCACTCAATGGAAACGTTTTGCATAAAAGGTCATTAAGCTGTATTAAGTCAATAAATTACATTCTTCTGACTGTTACTTTGCACGCCATGCTGTTCAGGCTTAATCAAATAATCCTGCGCTGACCCTAAAGGACTGAACAATAACATATTGGTTAAGAAATAGTCAGTCTAATGTGATTTCTGTGTGACTTCAGGCTCCTTTATTCCCAACACAATGACTTCATTAGATTAAACACACACACATGCTGGAGCTGCACAATATATGGTTTCAGCATCAATACAGCAATGTGTGCATCAGCAATAGTCAAGCTCAGCATATGTCGTGATTACTCTGAATGATCCTAAAAAACCCTAGTTACTCTTAAATAACTGGTTTGCAAATAACGAAATACTTAATTTAGTAAAAAAAAAAAAAATGAATCATTACCAACGTATTAAAAAACATATTAGAAAGCACATTACATATGCACTTACACGTCAGGAATACAGCATTTGTATCTGTAGAGTTAATGCTTTACAAATGACTAAGTGTCTATTTTCTAATGCTTAATAAATGAATATTACACACACACCGGCCACTTTATAAGGTACACCTGACAACTGCTCGTTAACACAAATTTCTAATCAGCCAATCACATGGCAGCAGCTCAAAGCATTTAGGCATGTAGACATGGTCAAGTCGATCTGCTGCAGTTCAAAGCGAGCATCAGAATGAGGAAAAAAGGGGATTTAAGTGACTTTGAACGTGGCATGATTGTTGGTGCCAGACGAGCTGCACTGAGTATTTCAGAAACTGCTGATCTACTGGGATTTTCACGCACAACCATCTCTAGGGTTTACAGAGAATGGTCCGAAGAAGAGGAAATATCCAGTGAGCGGCAGTTCTGTGGGCGCAAATGCCTTGTTGATGCCAGAGGAGAATGGCCAGCCTGGTTCCAGTTGATAGAAAGGCAACAGCAACTCAAATAAGCACTCGTTACAACCTTGAGGCAGATGGGCTACAGCAGCAGAAGACCACACCGGGTGCCACTCCTGTCAGCTAAGAACAGGAAACTGAGGCTACAATTCACACAGGCTCACCAAAACTGGACAATAGAAGATTGGAGAAACGTTGCCTGGTCTGATGAGTCTCCATTTCTGCTGCACATTTGGATGGTCGGGTCAGAATTTGGCCTCAACAACATGAAAGCATGGATCCATCCTGCCTTGTATCAACGGTTCAGGCTGGTGGTGGTGGTGTAATGGTGTGGGGGATATTTTCTTGGCACACTTTGGGTCCATTAGTACCAATTGAGCATCGTGTCAACACCACAGCCTACCTGAGTATTGTTGCTACCATGTCCATCCCTTTATGACCACAGTGTCTCCGTCTTCTGATGGCTACTTCCAGCAGGATAACACACCATGTCATAAAGCGTGAATCATCTCAGACTAGTTTCTGGAACATGACAATGAGTTCACTGTACTCAAATGGCCTCCACAGTCACCAGAGCTCAATCCAATAGAGCACCTTTGGAATGTGGTGGAACGGGAGATTGGCATCATGGATGTGCAGCCGACAAATCTGCAGCAACTGCGTGATGCTATCATGTCAATATGGAGCAAAATCTCATATTTCCAGTACCTTGTTAAATCTACGCCACGAAAGATTAAGGCAGTTCTGAAGGCAAAAGGGGTCCAACCTGGTACTAGTAAGCTGTACCTAATAAAGTGGCCGGTGAGAGTATATACACAGTACATACAGTAACAGAGTACAGTATATTGCATTCAAATACAACACTCCTAAACCAGACTAAATATAATTCAACCTGTTGAGCAGAGAAAGATACATGAGTCTCAGAAGCGCGCACACACACACACACACACACACACACACACACACACACACACACACACAAACGTGCCCTCAGTAGGATCTCTGCGCGACATCTGTATCAGTGAGCCCTGGAAAGGTTATCTGTGCTGTGAAACACCCTCAGAGGTCGATGTTACACAAAGACACACCCTGTGCTGACCTGAAACAAGAAGACAACACACACACACACTAGAATCCTGCATCTGTAAAACACACACACACACACACACACACACACACACACACACACACACACACACACACACACACACACACACACACACACTAAACTCCTGCATCTGTAAAACACAGACACACACACACACGCACACACACACACACACGCACAAACACACTTCTAAATTAAGTAACTGGTAACAATTCAGTTGAAAACACTTCATTGTGGTAAGCCCCGCCCTTCTTTCATCAACCAATCACTGTGGAGATCATTCAGAGAGCACATGCCTGTATTCATTTGGATTGTTTTCATAATCAATATAAATGAGGCAGTAAAAGCATTAAAGCGGCCGGTCAGCAGGTTTAAGTCTGATTTTTGGTTAACAGGAAAATGAGTTTTAAATGAATGAAGGGTCAAAGCAGGCGACCTTAAAAACAAACTCAATCAGCGGAGAACAGCGGAGACCTTTGACATTTAAACAGAAAGTGCAGTCCAACTTAACTCGATTGTTTCTGTGCCTCCTTCATTAGTATTTGTTCAGGACACAATGTCTCTGCTTCATTAACTCAATCAGTGGTGCTGCTCCTCAGACAGGAGAACATTCTGGACAATGGTGGACTTTTCATTTGTATAAGGGAGCTAAAGTGCAGTTTAGGATCTGATTCATTTAAAATTAATGATCTTCACTGTATGATTTAGACCAGTGGTTCTCACACTGTGGTACGTCTACCACTAGTGGTACGCAGGCTTCCTTCTAGTGGTATGCTGAGGAATCGCTGAATAATTAAAGTAAAAATATGAACACTTTTAAAGCTCTGTACGATAACACCGATACGATCAGTTAATTGATTTT
Source organism: Danio tinwini (assembly GCA_903798205.1). Taxonomy (NCBI): domain Eukaryota; kingdom Metazoa; phylum Chordata; class Actinopteri; order Cypriniformes; family Danionidae; genus Danio; species Danio tinwini. The sequence continues at coordinate 3,234,186 of CAIGQZ010014538.1, forward strand.
AATAGGTTAAACCTTTTATTTTGTTTTCAATTTTCTAATGTTTGTTATGTATTGTACTGTATTATTTATTTGAAACTAATTTCCCCCCCATATTTGTAACGGTTGTTGAGGGGCATATCCCATATTTTTATATCCCAATGTTAACAGGTATAGTTTAGCAAAAGATGAAAAAATCGGCAACACTGCCACTTTAGCTTTTAAAAAAGTCTTTAATAGGCTGAATAAGCTAAAATTAGCTTTTTTTGAGAGCTAAAGTGGCAGTGTTGCTGATTTTTTTGATCTTTTGCTAATGTGTTTATTTTTGATCGGGCACCTGCCTCCGAGATTTCTTAGATGTGTGCACAATTCTGTTTTTGGTATAGTTTAATCACTTGCTTTTTTGACACAATTAGCCTACTCTAACGCACAGTAAGCAGATGTAATTTCTAATTTAAATTTGTAAATCTAATTCATATATCTAAAACACAAGCTAATGTTTAGATTTCAAAGATATACAAACAAGTCATACTGTATACACATGCATCATATATTTCACAATTGATCAAAAAGAGTTTATATGTGAATATGATGACATATAGCTTATATTTATGAGGATTTTTATGAACTTTTAGAAGCACATTTTAATTTAAACGTTGACGTTTTATTTATTTTCACCTGTAAGCACAGTACAGTGTTAATGTTCAAACTATTTATAATGACAATAATAAATATTCATAATAATAAGAATTAATCTGCCACGTTTTTGAACTGTGCAGTGCTGCAGCTGCTTAATTAGACCTACTACGCTACTGTATTTCAGTACTGCTCATTATGGTGGTACTTGCAGAGACAATATTTTTCTGAGGTGGTACTTGGTGAAAAAAGTTTGAGAACCGCTGATTTAGACAATATCAAGTGGGTTTCACACTAGACAAAACGCAAAGCTATGCATTAAAGAGGATCTATTATGTAAAAATCTACTTTCTTCCGTATGCTGTATTCAGATGTGGCATGCGTGAATAAATCGTGATTTTGCATGTAAATAGATGTGTGAACTATTTGAGCTTACTCGCTTGATTTGTTCGTCAGATTTGCTTCACTCATGCTTCACTTCACAATAGACGTGTACTGATGTTATGGGCAGGGCTCCCACAAGATCCTTTCAGAAGTGCACGCAGCTCTGTGAGTTCAACTCCTCCAGAAACTGTACCTGGATGATGAAGGCTTTCAGCGGTGCTTCAGATTTAAGCTGTGATCAGACTGCACATTTCGCTTCATAGACTTCCATTTATACGCATGCGAATGCGGCAGACCGGAAACCAGGCCTGGAGCCAGGATGTCATAACTGAGGGGGCATTTTAATCCCATAGGGGGGCACTAGAACTGGTGACTGATTTTGGTGCCTCTTGTTCCTTTCATTTAGGCTATTTATTCACTTATTTGCTTAGTTACTGACTTAAGGAGGTAGTATACTTTTTATAGTAATAATAATATGCACAGTTTACTGATTTTATCAATGAAGGTAATGCAACGATACCGTTTACATAAACACAGTCGGATCATGGCTTCGGCGCCAAACGTGTGCTCTAAATAATTTTTTTTTCTCCTTATTTCTTTCCGTTTTATTTCAAATAATATAAATAATTAGCGCTTAAGATAAAGACGTGAAACTATGCGTACACATGCAAGCTAACCCATGGTTAGACTATTCTGTAAACTGTAAATAAATATAGTGAAATCAGCATAACCGTCATCACGCTTCACGTTGCCTATTACTAGGCCCACACAGAATGTGCACGCACAGAAATCCGCAGATTTTCCTCAGATTTTTAGCCCATCATTAATTCAGTTTATTTACTTGAGTAAATGTGTCTAAATCTAAATTTATTCAGTTTTTAAATTAATTACAGTAATATTATTGACCAATATGAAAATGTTCATCTGATTTATGTACAATGCAGTTTGTGCAGTCATATTTTCTGTCTTTTAGTAGAGATATTATTATATGAGAGACTTGCTTTGTTTACCAAATAAAGTGAATCTAATTGAATTTGCATTTTAAACTTTAAATAAAAGTTTAATATATTATTTTTATTTCACATATTAAGGTTTTAGTTATGATACTCCCAAAATAATTCCACAGAAATCAGCAGATTTTTACCAAAATTCTCAGCAGAAACGGCAAAAAACATCCGCAGATTCTGTCTGGCCCTAGTAATTAGGCAACTAATCATCTATCAGAGTCAGGAAAAAGTTAAATGTTACAATTTATTGTCATTTTAAAAAAATAGTAGCTAAATGTGTTACTTAGTTACATTTTAAAGGGCACCTATGGTGAAAAATCTACTTTTCAAGCTGTTACGACAGACATATGTGTAGGTATAGTGTACAGAGCGTCATATTGGGGTGATATAAACACACCCAGTGCTTTTTTTTCAGTTGAACAACATAATAATGGTGGACCAATTGGAGCGGTTTGACGTAGGAGTGCGGTCCCCCCGCCCACCGAATTGATTGACAGCTGCATATTAACATGTCTCCGTAGTAACGTGTATAATCCTATCCACAAGACAGGAAGTGCGCAAAGCAACCGGGTATAAAAAATCTGTTCAGCTCTCTGTGATCATCAATCATCATCAAATGTGATCAAGAGTGAGTTTGACAAGTTTATTATGTTTTAAAGCAGTGCATGATAGTGAATTACAGCCATTTACTTCAGCTTTACTTCATCAGCACAGCCGCGTGTCAGAATAATTATAAAAGAAGATGCTTTAATCCTGGTTTGTGGATGTTAAATCAGGTTTATTTTGTACATTAACATAACAGATATCCATACAGCAGTGGAGATTAACCTGTATCCTGTCACATTTGAGTGCAAAAAGAGTGCAAAGCTAAACGTGCGCGCTGTCTGTGTGTGTGTGTATCTGTGTGTGCGTGAACTTTGTAACGACATTGTGTGTGACTCGTCGTTGCAACTCCACAACAAATGCATCAAATACTCATTGGTAAAGTTCTTACTGTAGTATTTCTCACAAACGTTACGTGAGATCTGCTTCCTTCTTGTCTGTCTGTATGTCTGACGCAGCCGAGGGCGGAGATTTAGGCATGCTGACAGGCACTCGGGAACTGTGGGCGTGAAGGACTAGCCTTAAAGGCGCAGTACACAAAAAAGCTCCCTGATGGTTAAAGCTATAAAATATAAACTTCTAAAAGCTATAATAAAAAATCGAATGGGTGTTTTGAGCTCAAAACTTTACAGACACATTCTGGAGACACAAAATATTTATTTAAATCTGGAAAAAGTGGTAACCTAGCTGCCCTTTAAGGCATTAGTGTAGCCAAAAAATACCTAAACTCAGTTATTACTGTGAAAACTGGTTAAATTTTGGCATGGATAACATGCAACTCAATATATAACTTTTCTTTCATAATTTTACAAGTAAAAATAAAGATTTATGTTAGGCTATCATAAGTTAGTTTTTTGAGCTACAAGTCAAAAAGTCGATATGCTAACTGTATGTTAGCTGTTAATATAGCGCTACAATGTATTTTCTGGTGTTTATTTTGCACGAGCATATAGCAGTATAGGCTAAATTAAATGTTTTGTTTTAAAGATTATCATTTAGTCTACCTGCAGCGCATGTGAGGTTGATCTGCGGCAAATCCACATACTCACGCACTATATATTTCATTTATAACACTGTAAACTGGACTTCACGGCCGATCATTTTTTATCTCAAAAGGCATTTTAAGTGTCCTAACTTGAGACTGCTGCTTGATAATGGGATGTTTCTTTACACAACTGTTAAAGTGCGCTTTAGCGATGTCAAAATGAAAGCAAACATTCAAAAGAGTTCTGCGTTTTGTCAATTTTAGCTTAATTTTAATAATATTAATAATAATAATAATGATTATAATAAATAAAATAATAATTATAGTGTAGACTACTGTGGGAATGTGCAGTGAACTACACATTTTTATTAGACTACATATCCCCTAACTGAAAAATAATCCCCTAACTGAAAAATAAATGGCAGTTGAGTTGCGTCTCTACTAAAATTTATTTAACAGCAAATTTCTTTTGCATTTTTTTCCCTTTAGAGCTCAAGAAAGTATTTAAAAAATTAGTTAACCAAAACATATAATTAATTATGCTGCTCGCCTTCATCTTATCTACTAGTTTCTGCCATGTGAGTTTAGAGTGCGCCTCCGCCACCGCGTGCGCGCTTTACTGCATTGCAAAGTTTAAGCTTGGTGAACTGTGAAATGGCATTACGTGATTGCGTGAATCATGTAATGATCAAAACATGACCTCTCTACACTCTCAGAAATAATGGTACAATGTTGTACCAAAGAAGGTACAGACCCTTGTCACTGGGGCAGTACCTTTTATTGAACAGAATTGTACCTTAAGACAAAGAAACAGCTTTAGTAGCTTTAAGGACATGATTTGTACCATGGGAAACCAAAATGTACCTTTGGTTTTTAAAACCTGCAGATACAGTATTGGACCTTCATCAAAGGTACAAATCTGATCCATGAAGGAATCCACTACAGTGACAAGACACTTTATACCTTACCAGTGTCAAATGTGTTTCTTCGAGAACTATTTAAAGGCATTATGCTACTGTTTATCCAAAATGCCTTAATTTATTTTCAGTAAATATAAAACATCAAATACATTTATTAAACAGCTTTTAAAACAGTTTCTATTTGTGTAAATGCACCTTTTCCATTTACAATAAAGAAGAAAAATACTTCAACATTAATCAAAATATCTATTTTTGCTAAACAAGGGCCACAGACAGTTTGTGAGATGACCCCCAAAATCTGAATTCAAGCCACAGTACACAGTGAAGACAGTGAAGCATGGTGGTGCAAGCATCATGATATGGGCATGTTTTTCCTACTATGGTGTTGGGCTTATTTATTGCATACTATGGATCATGGATCAGTTTGCATATGTCAAAATACTAAAAGAGGTCATGTGCTGAAATGGACATGCCCTGGAAATGGTTGTTTTTAACAAGACAATGACCCCAAACACTCTAATAAATAAGCAAAGTCTTGGTTCCAAATAGGGTTGGGCCGAAAGACGATGCCATCATCCATCGCCGATGGCTGATAAACTTGACAATGCTGAGCAGGCATCGCTATCCATCGCCCCGCCCCACATGTATATTGATATATAACTTATTATTCGCATGTCATCTTAATTGCAATAACAGTCTTTTCATGAGCTGTGGTAAATTTTACGTATAGCTGCCGCTTGCACGGCTGACAGCATCGTGAGGATAAAATTAAGGATTATACAGGACCTCGCACGCTTAAAATGTGTAGATTCAGTGGCGAACGCTGTTAGCTGCAACCCCCCTCCCACAGACTATACAGTGAATGGCTTTAGTTATTTTCATAGCGGACTTGAAGCCACTGGAAGTCTTTTATCCTCTCTTGGAAAAGTGTAAATGGTGGATTAACATTCAGCACATGATCACTAATAAGATGTGCCATTATTAGTAACTTTAGGTGGTTTCTAAAACAAAATCTGTCAGTGTTATTTTCATTCTCTCATCTTCAGCTCTTCACATTTTCTGCAATTGTAGCTCCTGTCATCTGAAGGCAGAAGGCATTGACTGAGTGATTGACAGCTGATATTAACCAATCTAGTCTAGTTTAGTTCTAGAGCAGTGGGTCAATAAGAAGAGCACAAAGGTGGGGCAAGCATTGCGGGCTATTTTTACTTCAGCAAGTTCACATAACAGCTGTTTTAATCTGTTGCTGAGCACTGCAATTGGTGTATTTAGGTGCAAAAATGCATTCTGCATAAACGTCTACTAAATCCGCGCACACGGTGAGGATTTAGCAGTGAAAACAGGTCGCACAGCAACAATTTATGCACTAGCACACATGCTTCCAAATATATTTTTAGGTCGCATGAAATTTTGGGTGCATATGCTACTAAAATGGTCGAGCCCTAGCATCTTTACTTATTGTTTACTCATAATAATAATAAAATTAGGAAGTTATCATCAATCATAATACAGTGAACTCCAAACAAACTCTCGTCTCCTCCACCAGCTGTGGGAAAATGCCATTATAACAGCTAAGGTCACTCCGCCTATTCATGCCAGAGTCCAGTAAAAAAAAAGTGATTGACAGGTGGTCATTTGTGTATAACTTTATTTATTTATGGTTTGGTTATGGGTAAAGCAAAGACCATGTGGGTCAGGTAGTGAAAACGGTAGGCTACAATTGGTTAATTCGTTATGAATTAATTGATATTTAACAACAACCATGTCCGCCTCCGCCTACCATGATGACATCATCCATCGTGATGTTTCACATTAGACATCGTACGATGTCAAATTGGTTAACATCGCCCAACCCTAGTTCCAAACCAACAAAATGAATGTTATGGAGTGGCCAGCCCAATCCCGGACCTTAATCCCATCGAGAAATTGTGGGGTGACATCAAAAATGCTGTTTCTGAAGCAAAACCAAGACATGTAAATGAATTGTGTGGAATAACAGCTGAAAGGTGCCACAAGTCTCCATGCCACACACATGTGAAGCAGTTATAAAAAAAACTGTGGTCATACAACTAAGTATTAACGTAGGGATTCACAGGAGTGCTAAATCCTAGAAACAAAATGTTTGTACAAAATAGTTTTGATTTTCTACAGTCAACAGCAGACACTGCTATTTTTTTGAACACCCTTTTTTTCAACTAATTGCCCAATTGCACAGCCTTAAGAGCGTGCATATCATGAATGCTGGGTCTTGTTTGTTTTCTGAGAATCTACTGCACCTACTGGGAACTTGTTTGCCATGTATCAATAAAAGATATACTAAAAACCTGGATTATTCTGGTTGGTCATGTTGTACTGCTCTTATTTTGAACAATACTGTACATGTCAGGAACTATACCGGTACAAACTTCAGATGAAATGTATATAGTATATATAAATGTATATATTGTATATAGTAACATAGCTGTACATACACTTGTCAATTTGTATATTTGCATTCACTACTTACTTCTATTATTAAAATATATTTATTATCTGTTGTTTGTCCGGTCTCTGTAATTCTGTTGCACTGTAGAAGCTCTGTCACCAAAACAGTTTGTTCCTTTGTGATGTAGAGCAGAGCCAACGTAACATAGATAAGCTGGATTACACTAAACAACACAATGCCTTGTATGAAGGAACCATATAGAATAGAATACTGAAAATAAGTTCAATAAAGAGTCCTCAAAACAGCCTTTCACAAGCCAAATTGTTGACAAATAACCTACCAAACTGTTAGAAAAGAAGAAGAAACCCTTTAGTTTTGTAACATCCCAAATTCTCCTCAAGACATGTGGTATCTCTCTTCTCAATTTCATGGTCTAGGTTCATCAACTCCCTTCTCTTTTCCTTGCATCTTTTTCTCATAAACTATATGTGTGTGTGCGTGTGTGTCTGTGTGTGTGTGTGTGTGTGTGTGTGTGTGTGTGTAAAGTGCAATTGGCCAAACTTGGGGGGACGTGTGTCCTAAAAGTTTGAAAACCCCTGGTATGGAGAACACAGTACCTCTGACTTTTGGGTCTCTGGCAGGGAAATTAAAATAGCCGACTGTGAGGTGGTGTCTGAACTAGTAACATCGTTAGGCCGAGCTGCAAACAATGCAAGGATTAACCTAAACCTGCTATGACTAGCTGCTGCAACGTACTGCTGGTGCTTTTCTCCTTTCATGTGCGACTCGACGGCTTTGAGGCCCCATGGTCACCTTACCTCAACAACCGCGTAATGGCAGCACGCAGGTAGCCGACCTACCGTAATAAGCTAATAAATCACGGAGACTGTCATTTCACTCCTGTTCCACACATACTAAACTGATCAACTATTAGATGTTTTACAGTGGACCACTATGCTCCCCTATCGTCATTAAGCACACTGGCTGAAAATGTAACACCTACAGCAACTTTACAGTAAATTTAACCAGTCAAACATTGCAGACCCGGTGGCAGGTCCTGTGACGTCATCGACTTCCCCTTTAATTTTTAAAGGTCCCGGGTTGAGCAATACGCCATAAGTGGTTCCTTTTAAGTGTAGAAGCTATGTTTTATGCACATATGCATCACTTCGGTTTTTATTTTACTGTACAAAAGGTATTTACACTTAAATACACAGTATACTGGATACCCGAGCTGGGTATTGAACGTTGGTTTATTTTCATATCTTATAGTCATTGACTAATTTTGATATAATGTTATGATGCCTAAAATGGAAAGGAGATCAAATAAGTTATTCACTCCTACAGTTATTATCATGTAAAACTAAGCAGATGCAAATATATCCTATTTGATATCAATGATCAACAAGTTATTTTCCCAGTATTCAATTGAATTGCAATAATTTTGTCATATTACATGAAAGATATCAAATTATTTTTCCTGGTGTTTGCTGCCCTCTGCTGGTTTAAGGCAGAACTGTCTGGAGTCGTCTAATTCTCTAAATAGATAATCTACCCCCTTTCAAAAAAGCATTTTAGAACAAAACATAAAAAAGCGCCCAATGTTGAAGTGGTTCATCATAAAACAGAAAACATTTCAAATATTAGTTATTACTTTCAGCAGTTTCCTATGTAAATCCAAAGGGTTTTCTAGTCAATTACATTGGAATTTTTTATTTATTGCAATGCATATGGAAGGCTTTCAAAATTTGGTAGGTGGAAAATACATTAAAAAAATGATATCGCACCTCTCTTTTGCATAGATTATGGTAGAGACATTTTTCTTTTTCCTATGATTACAGACATGTGCAGGAACCACCAAAATTATTAACAGCAACACAGACCACACAGAACCTAAAAGGTACACTTTCAAATTTGAGTTTATAAAAAAATATACAAAAAGCTCCTTATCTTTAGGTGTTTTTTATAACACAGACAACATTTACAGCTATTTTAAATACTTTCAATAGTGTTTTATGAAAATTCAAAGGGTTTTCGTTAAAATGATACCAAATTTTTGCATTTACACCTCTGCATGTGGATTTGGGAAGCTTTTAAATATGGGTAGGCAAAATCCAGGCGGAAATCCCAAAATAGCACTAGACTTTAAAAGGTTAAAACAATGTAAGACTTTAATTTCCCGGATTTTAATTTTAGACATTTTTTTACTTTTTAAGGACCTGCGGGAACCCTGGAATTACTATTTTGCAAAATTAATTGCAGAGAGACAGCAGCAGAGTTAATATGTAGGCAAATTATATGAAACGTTAAGCATCATTCAATTAATTGTCTTTCGTGCACAACAGCTGTAATTATTATTATTGTTATTATATTTATGTTCCTGGTGGAAATTTTCTGTGCAGCACAAATTCCTAAAAGTTAGAGTAACATACAGCAGAGCAAAATTATTCCAACCGGAGCTAATATACTAAATCAACCAACTCGCATCGCTGTTTTTCCATCCATGTTGACATAAAAAAACATGAAAACTTAGGGGAGAAACAATCAGGATTTTAAAAATAATATACGTGTGTGTAAAATACACTCACCGGCCACTTTATTAGGTACATTGTACTAGGACCCCCTTTTGCCTTAATCCTTCGTGGCATAGATTCAACAAGGTAGAAATATTGCTCAGAGATTTTGCTCCATATTGACATGATCTCATTACGCAGTTGCATAAAACTGCCGCTCACTGGATATTTCCTCTTTATCAGTCCATTCTCTGTAAACCCTAGAGATGGTTGTGCGTGAAAATCCCAGTAGATCAGCAGTTTCTGAAATACTCAGACCAGCCCGTCTGGCACCAACAACCATGCCATGTTCAAAGTCACTTAAATCCCCTTTCTTCCTCATTCTGATGCTCAGTTTGAACTGCAGCAGATCGTCTCGACCATGTCTACATGCCTAAATGCATTGAGCTGCTGCCATGTGATTGGATCAGGCACGGATTAAAAATTCAAAGGCCCCAGGGCATATTGTCTTGTTGGGCCCCCTACTCCGCCCACACCTCTATAGTTCAATTAAAAAACTAAGAATAATATAATCACTTTTAATAAAATCTATAATGTATTGCCCGCATTTTTTCAATAAATGATATACAGTACATATATTTATAGTCTACAGAAATTGTACTTATTTTAAAAAGATTTAAAGCACACTTTGATAAAAAAAAAATACCTATAAGATTAGTGAAAATTAATGGTTTTTAGTATACTTATTCAAGTTCACTGAAGCAGCACTAACATATATAATTTAAAGGGTATTCGTTGTAAATACAAATGAGTTATATTAAGATGTCTTTAACATTTAACACCAGGCGTAAAATAACTGTTTATAGAATATTTAAAATAACTATTTAGATGCTGTTTAATCACATATGAAATAAGCTAAACCTTATTAAATACCCACGGGCCACTTGTGACTTTATATCACATTTTCATTATTTTCATTTTTAAACAAAAATATTTCCTTTCTATTAAAAATAAATGTATTTCCAATCTTATATGTAATGAGGAAAAAAAGAAGAAGGACTTCATCAGATGCTGGATTTGGAGCGGTTGATGATCAATAGCGTCAAAACATGCTGCTGTCATTTGCACTCTTTAGTTATGTTGTCTCTGTCAATCAAACAGTGATGGGCGGGAATTACTCAACTAGCTTATTTCAACAAGGTGCGCTATTTGCACTTAGCCTAAATAGACACTCCAGCACCCCCCCCCCCTCGCAGGGGCCCCAAGTGCGCACGGGCCCCTGGGCCTGTGCCCATAATGCCCATTGGTTAATTTGGCCCTGGAATGGCTGATTAGAAATTTGCGTTAACGAGCAGTTGGACAGGTGTACCTAATAAAGTGGCCGGTGAAGGTATGTTTTTTATGTATACGTGACAGAAACAAAACTATACAAAACAATTTTGTTTCAAAGGCATTTAAATTTATGTATAATCTGTATCATAAACACATATCTATTTTAGATCTAAATATAAATAAACATTTTATAAATATATGCATGCCTGTGTGTAGTTATGTATTATATAATAAATATACACATTACACACTTATATTGTCAAAACAAACTTTTATTTTAAATGTGATTAATCAAGATTAATACATTTTTGCCCAGCACTAATATATATATATATATATAAATAAATATATAAATAAAGAGGGCAGCATGGTGGCGCAGTGGGTAGCAGAATCGCCTCACAGCAAGAAGGTTGCTGGTTCGAGCCCTAGCCGGGGCAGTTGGCATTTCTGTGTGGAGTTTGCATGTTCTCTTCGTGTTGGCGTGGGTTTCCTCCGGGTGCTCCGGTTTCCCCCACAGTCCAAACACATGCGCTATAGGGGAATTGGGTAAACTAAATTGTCCAAAGTGTATGAGTGTGAATGAGTGTGTGTTTCCCAGTGATAGGTTGAAGCTGGATGGGCATCAGCTGCATAAAACATATGCTGGATAAGTTGGCGGTTCATTCCGCTGTGGCGACCCAGCTTAATAAAGGGACTAAGCCGAAAAAAAAATGAATGAATATATATAGAGAATGAGGGAGACAGAGAGAGAGAGCAAGTATGATTTTCTGAGCTCTATTTCATAAGTCATATTCACAGTGCTAAAGCATGACCTCTGATCAGACAAACTGTGACATTTAGACAACTAGACTGAAAAACCAAACAAGACGCTCTGTTTATCACGCTGAAGTCATGCTGTGGAGTGTTGCTAGGTCTCGAAATGAGTCTCCAGTTGCACACAATCCTTCTTTTCAAATCTCCAACCCTCTGTTACACCTCTAAGTGAATATAATCAATCTCTTATAGTCATATAATGCACATACTGCTCTCTGATTGGTGCAGAGGAAGTGATGATGTCATAACTGAAGCTGAATTATGCGTCATCACTTACCATCCATGATTTCCCTCTGAAGGCTTCCTCACTCTGAAATTGAAGGCATTACGGACATTAAATGTGTCCAGGATAAGCTCTTTCTGACATAATAACATCTCAAATCAAGCTAACAGCAGGAAATCCAGCAGAACTAGAGATGCTGAGAGGGTTTGAGAGTAAGGGCTTTTGGGAAAACATGAGTCTGATTTCCCGTTAACAATAATTACACCGTTTACAAGTGAATGAGTTTAAATTAAAGTCTTGTAAAGACAAGGAGACAAGATATGGGACGAACTAAAGGCCAATAACAGACTGATCTTTCCCCAGTATACTAAAATCCTGTCTTTGTTTACATACAGATGAAGTCAAAATTACTGTGTTTATATGTTAATTTAAGAGTTCGCTCTTAGCTGATGATTGATTATAAAGCTTGTTTGGCATGCTGTCCCGGGAGAGGGCCCTGAGCTCATAAGATCCTCGAGCCCGGTGCTCCCTCCTGTTTGCAACGCGAGAGGGGAGTTTGAGCTTAGGTAGATCTGGAGAACTCCCCTACTGTGGTAGTTAATGAACAGATAGTGATTGCTTATAAGATAACTACTTACTAGGAGCATGTCTATGGTGCTGATTTGAATTAGTCAATAACTTAAGTTGCATGTTATAACTTAAGTTGCACGAGGGCACAGGGAGAATGTGTAAATCGTTCAGAAACGTTGGCTGGCTTGGTAAGGACTAGAACCAGTGACGTTCTTGCTGTGAGGCAACAGTGCTAACCACTGAGCCACCATGCCACTCATCTAGGAAAGGAGGAGGAGTAGGGGTGGAAGGGGGGATTCTTCAAATAAAGATGGCTGTTATATGGAACTTAGGGTATTTATAGTGGCTTAGGAATCATCTGATTGGTGAATCATGAATTGGATAATGCAGGGCCGGCTGCAAGCAATCATAAGCATGTGATCCTCTCAAAATTAGTTTATAAATAAACTTTACTAAGATGACCCCCAAATATTATATTAATATTATAGTATAATATAATATAATATAATATAATATAATATAATATAATATAGTATAATATAATATAATATAATACAATATAATATTATATTATATTATATTGTATTATATTATATTAATATATTTTCAAATATTCCCCAAATTATGTTGAACAGACTCAGGAATTTTTCACAGTATTTCCTAATTGTTTTTAATTGTTTTAAACCCATTTTAAGGTCAATATTATTAGCCCCCTTAAGCAATATTAGTTTTGGATTGTCTCCAGAACAAACCACTGTTACACAATGACTTGCCTAATTACCCTAACTTTACCCTAATTACCCTAGTTTAACCTAGTTAAATGTCACTTTAAGTTTAATACTATTCTAGTTTAATTAATACTATCTTGAAGAATATCTAGTCAGATGTTATGTGCTGTCATCATGACAAAGATAGAAGAAATTAGTTATTAGAAATGAGTTTTTAAAAATGTGTTGAAAAAAAAATCTTCTTTCCAGTGAACAGAAATTGGAGAAAAACAGGAAGGCTAAAAAATCAGATTTCAACTGTACATGAACACAAACATGTAGGGCCCTGTCACCCGGCGCAATAAGGTGCAAGAGGTGTTTGGCGCGATTTGTTGCTATTTTCAGACCAGCACGATTTTCATGTTTTGCATCACGTTGTTTAAATAGTAAATCTATTTGTGCCGCTCTGTGGACTCATGTGTGTGCTGGTCTATAAAACAGGTGTGTTAAGGCTCATTGTTGGTGTGTTGCTATTTTGAGGAACTGAAATAGACCACGTCATTGACCAACTAAAAGCTGCTCTAAAGTCCAGCAGAGCGTGTTAGTTATGTGCCTATGCAGATCTAAACACTTACACACTGCTGAATACACACAGGATGAACAGCAACACACAAATATCTTTATAGATGAAAACAATTAAAGGATTAAAATGATACAGAAATTATTATTTTCTACATCAATATAAACACCACTGCCTCCATGCCTTCTTCACCTCGGGGGGCTTTTTCAGCTTATTCATGACAATCTGCATCAGTATAATGTTATTATTATGATCAGTATTATTTATTATCTGCAGATTTATATCTGTTTTAATAAACACAAGTGTAGATTTGTCCAGCTGTGGGGTTTTGGAGACGTCTGCATCACCATATGGGGCATAAGAACAGGACGTGTGTTTGGATATAACTCAGTTGTTTGAGCACACTTCATTATTATTGTTCATTTATTCCTTTAGAACTGAATTTAGAAATAGTTTAGACACAAATCTTTGTGCTTAACAAATGAGATTAAATATGTGGGCTAATGGATGTGTTCAGTGGAGTGAGTTTCCACCGTCTCCTTACTCCACTAAAGTAAAGGAGTAAAGTAAAGAGTAAAAGTAAAGAGAAAGTAAAGAGGCTGAATGGAGGAGGCTCGTTCTTTATCCTCGCGCTGCAGATGCTCTGTTTATCTGTGTTCTCGCTAGTGAAGCGTTCAGTTTTTACACTTACAAAGTCCATAATGTGAATAGCAAATGACCATGGAGCGACACAACTGACTCTTAAAGGGAATGAGAGACGAGACTCTGATTGGTTTAATGCATATTATGCTCAAAACACACCCAGAACTCATTAAGAGAATAAACACAGCCCTGTTAGACCATGTGCCGGGTGCAGAGCTTATTTAACCGTCCTTAAAATAGCAAAAGTGGATTCAGACACAGCCTTAATGCTTTTGTACCATGAGCTTTAGACTTTGCGCCTAGATTGTTAAAATAGAGCCCAGACTCACAGTTTTGCTCATGTAGCAGATGGGGTGGGGCTACTTGTAAAAAGAGCGGGGCTAATGATAGAGTGGCTAGCAGGCACTGAAATTGGATCAAATGATTTATTTTGGATTGTGAAAGCAAAATTCTCCTACATAAGTGATTATGCCGCTTCACGATGGTAAATACAGTTATACTCATGATGGCTACTAATTAGGGTAACACTTTATTTTGATGGTCCATTTGAGTATTAGTAGACTGTCTGCTTAATATCTGCTGATACTGCTCCTTCAACAGACATTTAACTCACTAGAAGAAACTTTACAAGTACATGTCAACTTACACTAACCCTAACCTAACAGTCTACTTATGATCTAATGAGAATTAGTTGGCATGTAGATGCAATGTAACCTAAAGGGCACCTATTTTACCCCTTTTTAAGATGTAATATTAATAATATGGTTTTTCTGAGTGTGCCAGTTTAGGTTCAGTTCAAAACACAATTCAGATTTTTTATTATGATGTGTAAAAGTGTCATTTTGGGGGCGTGTACACAGTTCGTTGTTTTAGGGGCGTGTTGCTTCACATGAAAATTAGTTTCGACTTCCCGCCCAACTTAACAAGGGGGCAGAGCCAAGAGCTCCCCGCTTTGTGTATGGCAACACACAGGCAGACAGAGAGAAGCAACATGAGTGAGAGGACCAGCATTCAGCTGTACATGTACGACTCAGACACAGACCAAGCAGAGAGGACAAAATCATGTGTGTCTTTGTATAGTTTTACAGCCAACTGTGTGCTAGTTTAAAGCTCCGAGCTTGTAGCCTACACTGAGACTAATAACCAAGCACACTGAATTAACTTTGACTGAAGGGCATCACACACCGGATGCACCGCAAAACACGGTGCGCATATGACAGTAGAAAATATCGTACACTTGCAGCGCCGGTGTGTGTCACCTGATAGAACCTTATGTTTATAATTCAGAAATGCATGCCGTTGTGTGGTGTGACGCTGCTTGTCACCAAGCGGCACTTCTGGTGTATGACCTGCTTGAGGCTATAACTAAAGGGCGTCATACACCGGATGCGCCGCTCAGAGCCACGACACAGCACACCAGACGCGCACATTCGTATGTTAATTAAAATGAAACTATTCAGATAACGCTCTGTGGCGCGGCAGAAATATGAACAGTGTCCTGAGCAGGGCCAGCGCGTCCATAGAGGCGACCTAGACGGCAGAATAGTGAGCGAACCCCCTGGCCCTCACTTTCATCTGCGACACCCTCCCGGTTCTCACTTTCATCCACGACACCCTCTCGGTCCTCACTTTCATCCACGACAACGCAAAATGCATGGCGCTGCGCGTCTGTAGTTTGTTATTTCCAATGAAGGGATGCGCATGTGAGGCAATGTGCTCGAACTTTCCAGCTGCACCTAGTTAAGATGACAGGGAGCTTCTGTGACCGCGGGAAATGCAAACCGTTGAAGTTTAAGGAAGACACAATGAAAAGTACACATGTATGCAAACACACCAAAACTCACAAACACTGGCGGCGAGGAGAGCGATAACGTGGTGAATGTTGAGCCCAATGAGCCTTACCTCTAAAAATAGAGCAAGGGTGCTTCTTTGGTGACGTCGCTTTGACTCACACGCTGAAAATGGCGGACGTGAAACAACATACTGAGGATATAGTAATGCACACCTGTCAATCAATATTGGTGGGCGGGGGGACCGCACTCCTACGTCAAGTTGCGGTTGATCTTAAAACCGCTCCAATTGGTCCACCGTTTTTATGTTGTTAAATTGAAAAAAAAGGAAAAAAAGTGTGTTTATATCACCCCAATATGACGGTCTATACACTATGCCTACACATATGTCTGTCCAAACAGCTTGAAAAATAGATTTTTTCACCATAGGTGCCCTTTAAATTCAACAAACGGACCATCAAAATAAAGTGTGGCCCTGTTTAGTAATCTGTTTAGTGAATCTTCCATTTGCAATGACACTAATTGCTACACTACACTGTTGAGTGTGTAAGTGCATAAATAAACAGTGTGTCATTTGGGATGCTGCTATTGTAGATTATAATTTTACACAGACTTTAAGAATGAACAGGTTTGAAACGGGTGATCATTATTGAAAGAGCTGTTGTTCGAAACACAGAACTGATTCCTCAAATAATAGAGGACGACAAAAGCCCGTGAGCATCACAAATCACATGCTTTGGGGAGCCAACACAAAAGAAACACTGTGTGTGTGAGAGAGAAAGAGAGACTTACAGGAGATAAAGAGAGATAAAAAAGATTCATGCTAATGCAACCTTTCAACACCAACAAATCTGATAATGAGCATTTACAGAATCACTTTCAATATATTCATCGCACAAACATCTCATCTGTATTTTTTTAAGCTCACTTAAAATTTCAGGCATTTTTAAGACCACTATTTTACAAACAACACTTGTATGAAGTGTCTACACATCAGAAAGTGTCTTGCAAATCCAAATGAAAAGTACAATATTATACTGTAAATACTACAGTGTTTTTGAACCATTCTATACTGAAATACTTGAATTAATCTGTTACAGTAATTCTATAGTTGCTATGGTAAAAACAAAAACTATAGTAATCGATCTGTTGTGTTTGTTCTATAGTTGCTATGGT
>CAIGQZ010014538.1:3265990-3280120 GCA_903798205.1 Danio tinwini
CACACACACACACACACACACACACACACACACACACACACACACACACCTACACAAACAAACAAACAAACACACACACACACACGAGACAATCCACAGACACACACCTTCGGCCATCACTACAGATGTTAAATGATTACACACACTAACATTCACTATGGCGTATGATAAAGTGAGCGGTCCACTCTTAATAAGTGCAACCTCATGCATTATGAATCAGAGTCTCGATGTGTCCTGGAGGTGCGAGTGTTGATGATGTAGAAGAAAGCGTCTGCTTTACTGCGGTAAATCAGTGTAATCAGCCTCACAGCACTTTACTAAAGCTGTTAGTGACAATACATACAGCCAATTACTGCTTCATTAATGCTGTCCTGTCATCTACAATGCAGTTACAGCTGTACACTTTCCATTAGTGAGAGCCACGGCATTACTGTACAGTTACTATGGTTTTTTGACTGCTGTGGTGCAGTTGCTATGTTTTTGTTTGCAGTTGCTAGGGTGTTGCTACAGTCACTATGGATATTTGTTGCTTTTATGGCCCGTTTCCACTGAGTGTTATGGTATGGTTCATAACATTCATTATTCGCACGTTCCGCATCTAGTGTGAACAGAGCATAAGACATGATGATAATGGCAGCCAGAAGTTTACTGTCCTGTCCCCATAGCCTCACACAAGCATTGTTTTTTTTTGTAATTTGATGCAAAGATGATATAATACAAACATAAATATAAATGTACATATGCAGGGCTCGAAATGAACATTTTTGCTTGGTAGCACTGGTGCTCCTAACTTTAAAAATGTAGGCGCACCAGTCAAAATGTATAGTCAGACCCACCAATTATTTATAAACAGATTTATTGCATTTGAAATCAACACTAATCAAAACTAACAAGCAAAAAATATATATGCTTGCATGAGGAAAACATGTCTCAATGAAATCCCGTTATCACAAGAAAATACATTTTTATAACATAATTGAGTGACCAAAAGATACACGGACGGACCGCTTACCGGCCCTGCACACACTACTTGACATGACTGAATCTGTTAACGTGCTGTGTTCTCACGGGTGATGTCTGATATTGCACAGATGCTTTTGACATGTACCTTATTATCTGTATACGTCATTTTAATAGCAATACCGGTCTCTTCATGAGCTGCAATATTAGTTTAATCTTAGTCAATGCAAGCCCTTTTGCGATAGTGTATGTGGTGTTAACTTTTACTTATAGCTGCACGGCTGACAGCATCTGGTGATTAAATAAAGGATTAAACAGAGCATCTCGCGCTTAAAATGTGTAGATGTGGCTAAACAGTTACCTGAAAATTCCATCCCCCAGACTGTACAGTGAACACTTTATTTATTTTCATAGCGGACCTGAAGCCAATGGAAGTCTTTTATCCCCTCTTCGACAAATGTAGCTTTAGGTGGTTTTCAAAATCTAAATCTGACCGTGTTGTTGCCATTCTCATCTTCAGCGCTTTACATTTTAGCGGTTGTAGCTCTCCTGTCATCTGAAGGCAGACGGCGTTGACTGAGTGATTGACAGCTGATTTTGACCAATCCATTCGCGATCAGTTCTAGCGCAGTAGGTGAATAAAAAGAGTGCGAAGGCGGGGCAAGCATTGCAGGCTTTGTTTACTGCAGCAAGTAGACATGGCAGCAGTTTTAAACTGTTCCTGAGTGCTGCGTTTCAAGTGCAAAGATGCATTCTCCATGAATGTGGCCTAAATCCGCACATGCGATGGACATTTTGCTGTGAAAACCGGTCGCACGCAACAATTTTATGCACTCACACAAATGCTCCCAAATATATTTTGAGGTTGCATAAATAAAAACGGTTGCAATTTCGAGCCCTGATATGTTATTTTTGAAGCCCGTTTCCACTTGGTGGTACAGCACGGTACGGGTCATCTTTATCAGGCTTGCGTTTCCACTGCTAAAGCAGTACCAATAGTAGGCGTGGTGTACGACAGAAAGCTTCAGTCGCCGTCATTCTTTCTCGAGGAAATGTCTACAGTAAAGCTGTACGGGTCGTTTACATATATGATGGTTGGGCCGATAGACGATACAATCATCTATCGACAATGGCCGATAGACATCACGATGCTGAGCCGGCATCGCCGATCCTCCACCCCGCCCCTGTTGCAAACCCACTCGTGAAAAACACAGACTCAGGCCCCGTTTACACTAATACAGCTTAGTTTTAAAATGGCATTTTACAATGAAAATGAACCACGTCCACACTGGCATTTCACCTAGCATTTCTAAACAGCTCTCCGTCCACTGAAAACGCACATCACGTGACCACACCTACACACACACACACACAGCCACAGACGCCGTCATGCACTCGTCTGAGCTCCAGAGAACAGTGTACGTCAGACAGTTTATCAAGGATGTATCGCTGGATCGTGTCTCACTATAGTTGTTAAACGCGATATTTAATTAATCTTGTCTCTATCCGGGGCTTAATCTGTGTCGGAACACACCGGATCCGGCACCTCATTTTACCGATCTCCCTCCTCAACCACCCTCCTCCCCTGTCCGCTGTTCATTTTCACTTTCTTCCGCGACTCCCCAACCCTCTTCACTTTCATCCGCAAGACCCCCTGCGCCGCTCACTTTCATCCATGGCACCCCTCCGTCATCCACCACACCAATCAACCCCCCCGATCTGTTCTGGGGTCTCGCAATTTACAAATTAAGCACTGTCCCTATCTTTGAATCTATCAGGTAACGTGTCACAGCATCAGTACACTGCTTGAATCTTTCACTTTCACGCTTGTACTTAGTAATTTTAGCGAAACCCTCAGATACTGTTGGTTGTGCACCTTTTTTACCAACCAAGTTTGTGGAGGCCATTGTACTGACAAAGTGATTGACAGGTGGTAATTAGTGTTTTCTTTATTTATTTATGTCTTTATTTATTTATTTATTTATTATTATATAATACAAAACATTATTTATTTATTATTATATAAATCTTTATTTATTAATGATTTGGTTATGGGTAAACAAAAGACCAGGCAGTTGAAACGGTAGGCTACAAATAATTAATTTGTTATGAATTAATTAATTATTCATTAATAATTAGTTTACCTCCGCCTATGAAGACCATGCCATCATCCATCGAGATGTTTCACATTAGACATCGCACGATGCTAAATTGGTCAACATTGCTTAACCTTACTTCCAACGCAATCTCACGACAATTCGTAACTTTTTGCTTTAGGTGCTAGTTCGTATGAATTTGTACGATCTAATTCTAGCAAATTAGTACGATTTGTTCATCACCCAATGACGGTTGGGGTTAGGTGCCACACCTCCTTTCTAAAATCGTACTAAAATTTTTAGGAATTAGCCACTAAACTGACAAAACGTAAAATACTTAATTTTCCTCGTGAGATCAGGCTAGCACTTCTCAAAAAACAGATGCTTTAAACATAAATACTTGTGTATAAATGTTTATTACTAACCTTTCTATCAACATGATTTGATTATACCTGCAGATCGATGATCAGTGTGAAATAGCCTACTGTAAAGTCTGCTATTATATAAAATAAATAAATAAATGCCACATATATGAACACATGCAGACTCTTACAGTCTCCGATATGTTACCAATTACAGAAAAACTACACACAGCCTATTAGTCCTTATTTGGCTTCAAAACCAACACGAAATATAGCCCACATTCAGAGCAAACCTCTCATCTGTGTCTGTAATCTTCTCCAGCACATGTAACCTCTGATAGGAGTAATTCTGTCATTCAGAGTTCATAATAGTCCAGAAGGTGATGATAATAATTAAACATGGCAGTGTGTTCACGTTTTAGTTTGCTGAAAGAATCATTCGCTCCTTTGTTTTTTCGGGCTTCACTCTCGCGTTTGTCCGTTTCTGAGAGGATCAGATGTGAGGAGCACTTCAATAATCACTCGCACATTATTAATATAAGCTCAAGAAGTTTGTTATTTTAAATACAGACGAGCAGTGATCGATCGAGAGAAAGTAAAATCGCTCGTGCTTTAGACAGCCTTGTAAACAACTACGGGGCACAGTGTAGATTCTGCTCTTCTACTTGGCTTTTGTGGCTGTTCATCAAGATGACGACAAGGTTTGTTTAAGCTCGGGTCGACCATGGCTGGTTATTTTATGTATATATTATTACAGTGTAATGTCTCGAGTGTGTATTTAAAACAATGGTGCTTCCTTTGTTTTCATTCTCCTGCTTGTGTACGAGCTGGTGACGTATCTCTGTAAATAGCGTTCAGCTGTGCGTCTGGCTCTGCCTTTTGGTACCCTTTTGTTGTGCTAGAAACCTTTCGCAAAGGGTACAAAAAAAGTGGTACGTTACAATTCGCTTTTAGGCATCTTTTGATAGTGGAAATGACCATAAAAGCGTACCGGACTGAACCGTACCATAACACTCTGTTGATGGCTGGTAAACGCATTATAACAGGCTTGTGGAAAGGGTTCATGGAGATCATTGTGTGTATTGAGAGCTCCTGGTGTGCCCGGCGGGACAGCTCTTCCCTGGGCATCCGAGCCTGCAGCGTGGCACTCTTCCTCAGCAGCTGGTGAGCCCAGTGACCTCTGACCCCTGTGGAGGGGCACAGCGGGCACACCTAAGATAATTATCCTGCATGCACAGAGACACACTGGGCTGCAGAAGGAGGAAAAGCAGCTTCTTATGGAGCTTTTTCACAAGACGTGATGACAATCAGCATCTTAATTCCCTGTAAGTTTTTAATATCCTGATTTTCTAAATTATTATTATTTGTTTCTTTTTAACTATTTTCCCAATGATGCAGGCCTCGACAATAAGAACTGCCCGATGGCGTGCGAGACGCTCGAGCCAATGTACAGAATGGTTGTTGCCTTGTCACAAATGTTTGGCTGCGACTCTCTGTCAATTGCATGCAAATACAATCTTAGGGTCCTTTCACACATAGACGTTTGTTTCGGAATCTGTCTCGTTTCCCCGCGGTTATCGCGGTTTGTTTGGCATATGTGAGTCCAGCAATCGCGCTCGGATCTGCGCCAAATCAATCGGTCCGAGATGATCGCATGAATGAGACGGTCTCTGCTCGATTGAGCTGATTGATTGTAGTGAGAAAACAAAACGGTCCAACGAACTAACGACTCAGGTTATATCACAGTGTAGTATGATAGTGTATTAGCCACATATACGGCTATACGAAGAGAGAATGATGAGTAGGGAGAAATGTCATTTATACCGGCAAATGTGCGTTTCATGTTTAATACGAAAGTGAAAGCATGCTGAAATATTAACGAGCGCTGTTTATACGTTGGGAAAATTGACCAAAGTTACCATCTGATCATTTTTCCATATTTTAATCTTATATTTTCATCATAAATACAGTATAAAATAACTATTTTAAAGTAGTTTCTCGTTTAATTTAATAATTTATTTTAGTAATTTTAAAGATGAAATTTCAGCTTCATTACTCCATGTCACGGTTGTAGATCTATCTGTTCTTCTTGCATGTGTGTGTGTGGGAAGTGGGTGTGTTTGTTTGGGTTAATCCTCACCGCGTGGTGTGTGTGTGTGTTTACATTCATCAGCTGGGTTGTCACGTGTCTTGTTACCACTCATATCACTCAGCTGTTTTCTATCAGTCACAGCTGTTACGCTTTACCGCGCGCATATATATGTTCAGTGTTGCAGATAGCGTTTGTCAGTCCGTTGTTTGTTCACTCCTGTGTCTGCTTTCTGTTAGGTGCTCTCGCTCGATCTGGTGGTGGTGTTTCGCCATAAGTCTGTTATATTTGGACCTTATGCTCGTCTCCGTTTCATTAATGTTGTTACAACTGCCTGCACTGCTGACAACTATATCAGTGAGAGACTTCATCCCGAATCCGCTACTCTGATGAACTTTAGCACTGGTAAACGTGACGATTTCCTTGAGGGTTGCACCATAGCGCTACCTTCCCCTTCCCTCGATATCTGGTGAGATATCAATGAGAGACTTCACTTCGGCTTTGTTTCTCGGATGAACTATTACCGCTGTTTAGCGTGTTGTATTCCTGGTGTGAACACCCTTGCTCCACACTATATCTGGTGAGATCTATAACAGTTGTGACTTTTTAATAAATCATCTTGCATTCACTTGCATTTGGATCTCCTGTGTATATCATTGTGACACTCCGGTCCTCAGTCACATGATCCTTCAGAAATCACTCTAATATTAATTGTTATTGTTATTATTAATGGTAATAGTAATAAAAGCAATAATTTCTAGAGTAATAATTTTATTTGAAACTGCATACAATAAGCAGTTATTTAAAATTGTAATAAATATTTAACATTTAAAAAAACCTTTTAAATTTAATGAACTTGATGAACTGAATAATTTTCCTTTAAAAAACATGAAAAGAATTAAGAAAACTGACCCCAAACTCAATTATGCTTGGCTTTTGAAACATTATTTAAAATATTGTATGTGGCTAAGAAATTGTTTGGTGGGTCCAGTATTTTGGCACGGGAAGTAAAAATCTGAACCGCTGGCCCGAATAGGCCACTAGAAAAAATCCTTAGCGTTGAACCCTGTGATGTTGAACAGATTAAGGTTTTTTTACAGTATTCATTCATTCATTTTCTTTTCGGCTTAGTCATTTTATTAATCTGGGGTTGCCACAGCGGAATGAACCGCCAACTTATCCAGCACATGTTTTACGCAGCGGATTCCCTTCCAGCTGCAACCCATCTCTGGGTAACATCCATACACACTCATTCACACTCATACACTACGGACAATTTAGCCTTCCCAATTCCCCTGTACTGCATGTGTTTGGACTGTGGGGGAAACCGGAGCACCTGGAGGAAACCCACGCGAACGCAGGGAGAACATGCAAACTCCACACAGAAACGTCAACTGACCCAGCCGTGGCTCGAACCAGCGACCTTCTTGCTGTGAGGCGACAGCACTGCCTACTGTGCCTCTGCATCATCTTTTCACAATATTTCCTCTAATATTTTTTTCTTCTGGAGAAAGTCTTGTTTTATTTCAGCTAGAATAAAAGCAGTTTTTAATTGTTTTAAACCCATGTTAAGGTCGATATTATTAGCCCCCTTAAGCTATATAAGTTTGAATTGTCAACAGAACAAACCACTGTTATATAATGATTTGCCTAATTACCTAACTTTACCCTAATTAACTTAGTTAAGCCTAGGGCTGGGCGATAAAATCAGTATCTGTATTTTTGACCGAACTCCATTGTCAATATTGATAAAAACAAAATTAATATGAAGCGATATAGTTTTATCAAAATGTGGCTACTGAGCGCGACTTGCACAACGCGTGCGTGGGAGCGATTTTCCAGGTGCGCCAAGTTGAAAACAGCTAACTTTTCAGAATGTCGCAAACGCACCGCGATTCACGTAAGTAGAACTAACCAATCTGCTTCAAACTTTGTATGAAATATACATATTTGAATAATGACTGGCTAATAACCTCAGACAAACACAGCGCACCCAAACACTGCAGTGCTTTTTACATTTCTTCTTAAATTTGCATCGGAGCTGCAGCAATGGTCAGTCCGTTTGACATCCTTTGATAAAACGGTTGATGGTTGCCTGGTTACAAAAAGACGTCAGGGGAACTCGAGCTCAAAGCACATAAAAAATGGTGATGGAAACCACAGGCTCGCGCTTGTCACTTCAGGTCAGAATAACAACACACACGAAAATAAGTACTGTACTGCCGTACAGCAGCAGGCAGGAGATTGTAAATAAAGAAGGATGTAAGGATGTCACCAGAGTAGGCATGGGACGATAACCGTTTTCAAGGTATACTGCGGTTTGGAAAAGTCAAGGTTTTAAAACCCACCCCCTCCCGTTCCTCACTTTCATCCGCAAACCAGTAAGTTTCTATTTCACTTTCGGGTTGAGGGCGTTCGCCTAGACTAGAGCACCAGTTCAGCTTGCTCTGGCCCTGATTACACTATATACATCACACAAAATAATAAAAAAGGCTAAAAGTTTTATTCGTGGGGGCTAGAGCTTAATTAATTTGATTGACATACAGGCAATGAGACGTTTACTTTGCCTGACAGAGCGTGAGTTTATTGCATGCTGCGCTGTATTCGGTAGCACAGATCGCTCTGATCTGGGTGAGAACTTTACCAGCGACTACATGCTACCTGCTGCGCATCGAATCAACATCAACATATATCCATAGAACACAAACTTGCAGACTCTTTGAACAACGAGGAAATAATTGCACCTAATTCAAAGCCCAGACGTCTGGTTTTGTATTTTATACCTGCGCACCACCTGAAGGACGGTTACGGCGTGTTGTGAATGTCGGCTGTCACCGCAGAAAGTCAAATCTTTCTTTAATTTGGACTTTTGCTTGAAAGCTTTATAGAGTGGCACAGTAGCTGTCCAAGGTACTGTAGCTATGAATTAAATCATAACCCAGATATGCACCAATAAACAAGTAAAATGAATTAATAAATAAAATAAATATGGATTCTTAAATTTGCATTAAATTTGCATGTTCTCCCCGTGTTGAGGTGGGTTTCCTCCGGGTGTATGGGTGTTTCCCAGTACTGGGTTGCGGCTGGAAGGGCATCCGCTGTGCAAAACATATGCCAGAATAGTTGCCAGTTCATTCCGCTGTGGCGACCCCTAATAAATAAGGGACTAAACTGAAATAAAATGAATGAATAAATCATAAAAGTACTTTGACATTCACTTAATTACATCCAAATGATGTAGATAAGGCTAAATCTCCTTTGTATTAAAAAATAAATAAAAACAAAGCCACAGAAGTCAGTTCAAATTAATCAATACCTCATTCATTTAAATGCTTACAATAGGTGACTCTTCAATTATACGCCAGAATGTTTTCATTGACTCATTTGTGTGATAAAAGGCAGCGGCCCTCAGGATTTACTGTGTGCGTTCCTAATTAAACAGCTGATTTATATTCAACACCGGATGATTTCTGTCATCAAATACAACACAGCAACAATAACAAAGGCAGAATCAGCTTTGAAATACTTTAAACAAACTCAGATTATCCTGAGTTGCTAAATATAGACATGAAACAAGTCTAATGTGGTTGACAGCTGACGTCCCTAAACTGATGAAACAGTGATCGCTTCTATCATGGGATGGGTAATAATAAATGAGAGGAAGAAATTAAACCACCTATTGATTACACAAAGCAAGTGGGAACTCTTGAAACTCTGTACCACATCGGATGTCATTCCCTCACTGTAAATGCTAGTGCTCCCGTTTTTTTCTGCAACCTTGTTGTTGATGTCATCTTAACAGCAATGCTAAGGAACAATAGATTCACTTAATAACAAGAACAACTAAACTTTTACTTTATTAACTTTGCCATCACATTTGTAGTACAGTCAGGGTACCGAAGTAAACAATAAAAATTTAATAAATACCTCCAATATAGACTAGTCAGAAAAAACTATTTTAAAAACAATAAACAAATAACTGCGGTGTAGACTAGTGCAAGATAAACAGGCTTGTCCTCTCTAAGGACATTTGGAATATTTAATTAAGCTTTAAGTTCTTCTTCAAAAACACCATAATGTCCACATTCTCAGGTGAGGGGCTTGATCTCTGTGCAGACACAGACACAGTGATGCTCATTTTTAGTTATCTAAGTTTTCATTTAGATAGATAGGTTTCCGTTTAAATTAATGAAAACATATACATGTGTTTGTAAAGTGCTTTTTACATTACTTCACCAGTAAAATACATTGCAGTTTTGTCTGAAACTAATGTTACGGTTGTAGCCGTATATTAGTTGTATTTTTGCCTCCTGTTCTCTCTCTCTCACTCTCTCCATGCCTGTCATTTCTGTAGGTCCACCTTCACGTGTCGTGGCACGGGAATATAAAAAGGACGTCAGGAAAAGCGGAGGAGAGCGCATTTTCCTTTGATCTCGTTTTTCGTGTATTTTGCTAACATGATTATGATTTTCATTGTTTTTGCTTAACTTTCCTTTGGGCAAAATTATTTTGCATTACTTTTGCCCACTTTGAGAAATTTTATGATTTTTGTACATTTTTATTTCGATTTTTTTTTGCTCAGCTCTTGCCTGTCTAATTGAGCTTTACCTCCTCAAGTTCAGTCTTTTCTCAGAGTAAGGTGGATAGGGAAGATGTCGTACGACTTTCATTTGCAAACACGTAGAAAATGTATTGTTAAAGACATCAGGTAAGAGGTGAACGTCATCTTTGTATTTATTTTATTCTACAGTTCAGTATAGGGAGGAATACGGCGCACGGCGCTGAAAACCTTTCTTTTCTTTTTATCAGTTTCTAGCGAGGAGGGATTATTCATGAGTTAGAATTGTTTTGTTATATTTCTTTCTTTTGTTTGGCTTTACTATCGTCCCCTTATTTGAGTTTAACAATTTTTGTTTGAATTTGCTACTTTATTATATTCTTTTTATTATTGTAAATATGTCTCTTTTTTGTATATATCTGGGCATTATTCTGGTTTCACTTTGTACATGAAATCACTTTTGTTGGCAGTTCAGTTGCCAGTGTCTTTTGCGTACACCCTCACATTGTGAAAATACCACACTTTTTAAATGTTAAAAACGTAAACATGTTCGTGAAACAGTAACAACAGATAGTGTGCGCTTTGTCTACGACACAAATTCCATTTCTGTACTCCACTGGAAAACCAAAATGTTCCCACACAGGTGACTTAAATGTGTCTGGGGGATCTGCAATCTCAATATACAGCACGCGAAGCAGCCATCCTGTGTATACAGTAGTAATCGAGTGTGATCGCTTACTCAAGTCACATGACATGACATGCACTTGGAAAATACTAACTTTAGAATATAATATTTAGAACAAAAGCTCATTACTAATACAATTTAATCTAATGTGATCAAATAAAAATGTGCTTAAATTTGGTTCAATTAGTTAGAGACAAGTGACGTCAACCTCAATAATGGGCAGCAGGGGGCGTGAGAGTATCGCGGTATGCCAAGAGAGTTTCGTGATAGGTATCGTGGCTGGTGTATCGCGATTTTTCAGTTCGAAGTATCAGTTTGAAGTATCGTTTCACCTCCAATACGCGGTAACATTTCCTTGGCAACACCCAACCAACTGCATAAAAACAAACTGTGCCCATGTAGTAATCATATACTGTAACATTGTCTCGACAACAACCCATTGCATAAGTATAACTAGTAACCTTATGAAAAGCACATACAGTAATAGTGGTTTGGCAACAACCTACAACTACCCTAGAAACTGCATAAAAACAACCACATTGTAAGCATATATAGTAACAGCACCCTGACAGCCACCCACAACCGTAGCATCTCAATAAAAACAAATAGTAACCATATTGTAAGCATTTTAAGTAACAGCACCTAGACAACACTCTAGCAACTGCTTAAATACAAACAGTGCCATATTGTTAGCATAAAATATATTGCCTTGGCAACCACCCACAACACCCTAGCAACTGCATAAATACAAACGGTAACCATATTGTAAGCATATATAGTAACATCGCCTTAGCAACTACCAACAACACCCTGAAACTAGGGGTGTCAAAATTAATTGTTTCTTCTGTGCACCGCGATGCAGACGCGGACAATTCGGTATTGGGTATTGGTTCAGTAATAATCATAGCCAGTTATTATGTACTGACGTCATTTATCTCATATGCAATAAGTCGCCGTAGCTTACAATGGCGAGGGAGTCGAGCACAAGTATTTACTATGCTCCAACTACTTAAAAACGCAGAAACTGTGCAAAATTTCACTGCATGTGTGTTTGCTGGACAGCCTTTCACTGACACCTACAGCAGAAGCCCCTATTTCACTGCGATTGAGAGAATGAAAGTAAACTCACTGTGGCCCATTTGACCGGCTGGCGTGACCTTTCCTCTCCTCTTGGCTGTTACAGCGTTACTTCTGGATACAGACACGAGCGCGCAAGTTTTCTCCACCGCGTCTATTGCAGTGTTGCCAGATGTAGCTGATTGATTCCAGCCCAAAAATCGAAAACTCGCCGAAATGCCTATCCAAAACTGCCCAATCTGGCAACACTGCCGTTTATTAGTGTCACTCATCAGTGAACAGCGCCTGTGAAGTGAAATATAAAATTGTGTATGGAAAGCATCGTCAATGCACCGTAATGCACCGAGATATCGAATTGAACCGAATAGATGGTATGATAATCGTAACTGAACCGAACCGTGAGACCAGTGTAGGTTCACACCTCTACTAGAAACTGCATTAATACAACAGTGCCCTGGCAACTACCCACATCACCCTAGCAGCTGAATAAATACAAAGAGTAACCATATTGAAATCATTTACATTAACAGTGCCCATGGCAACCACCCATAACACCCTAGCAACTGCATTAATAAAAACAGTAACAATATTGTAAGAATATACAGTAACAGTGCCCTTGGCAACCGCCAGAACACCCTAGAAACTGCCTTAATAGAAAAAGTAGCCATATAGTAATCATATAAAATAACGCACCCTAGAAATCACCCACAACTAGGCTTGGGCGGTAATATGGTATACCACAGGATCTAAAAATAGCAACGATATCAGTTTCAATATCGTTATACTGTCATAAAAGACAATGCACTTATATAAGAGACAAGTATTAAATATTATTTCTTTATTTAAAGCCTAAAAATGCGTATGCATGATGGTCATTAAGGGACAGTGTGGAGGAGAGAGAGAGAGGTGAGGTAAGATGTCGAGTCACGCACCAAGTGACCTGGTCTCGAAAAAGAACACAACCTCTGCAATTTGGCAGTAATACAGGTTTTGACCGAACGAGAAGGGAGACGTAGTACTAGAGGTCTGCATTCCAGCTGCTGTGCGGTAATAAATTTCCAAATAAAGCACGGGAGCGGTTGGTAACTCTGGTGTAATTTGAACGGGAGAAGGCGGTCTAACATTATCGCTCACGAGCGAGCAAGCATGGATGCTGTTTAAGTGTGTGTGTGTGTGTGTGCGCGTGTGTATATGTGTGTGAATGAGAGAGAGCGTGATGCTGTGTGTCGCTTGTTTGGTGCTGTCTATGTGTGTGTGTGTGTGTTTATACAGACAGCTTGTTTTAGTCTGGACTCTTTATCATTTAGCTGGGTGGTTTTTGGTTTTGCTTTCTGTTCGTAAACACATCAACTCAACCCCCCTCCCCACCCCACCACCCCAAAAAAAATAAAATAAAAAATAATTTGTCCCATGCAGATCTCTAATACGAACAAGACAATTTGCAAATTGTGCAACAAACAGGTGACTGTGAACCTAAGGTCTCATATACAGTATTCAGTTTCTGAATGGATTAGGCACAAGCCAACAGTTTGTTGACGCTGTCTGAGCCTTACATCATAATATTTTTTTATTATGCACGGTTATACCATATAATGAGGTAAAATAGGGAGGACGTTTGACGGTATCAAAATTTGGATACCGCCCAAGCCTACCCACAACCCCCTAGAAACTGCTTAAAAATAAACAGTAACCATATTGTAAGCATATAGAGTAACTGTCCCCTTGACAACATCCCCCAAAACCATG
Organism: Danio tinwini; assembly: GCA_903798205.1. Classification (NCBI taxonomy): domain Eukaryota; kingdom Metazoa; phylum Chordata; class Actinopteri; order Cypriniformes; family Danionidae; genus Danio; species Danio tinwini. Next base: position 3,279,564 of record CAIGQZ010014538.1, read on the forward strand.
ATAGGTTTCTTTTGCCCATATCGCACAGCCCTAAACTGAATAAATAAAAACAGTAACTATATTCTAAGTATATGCAGTAAAACTGCCCTTGGCGATCACCCACAACACCCTGGAAACTGTATTAATACAAACAGTAACCATATTGTAGAATATAAAGTAATAATGCTCTGGCAACTAGGGTTGGGCATCGTCCATCGCAGATGGCCGACAAACTTCACGATGCTGAGCCGGCATCGTGATCCATCGATTTATATTGATATATAACTTATTATTCGCATGTCATCTTAATAGCAATAACGGCAGCATCGTGAGGATGAAATGAAGGATTATACAGGACCTCTCGCGCTTAAAATGTGTAGATTCAGTGGCAAACGCTGTTAGCTGCAAACCCCGTCCCATAGACTTTACAGTGAATGGCTTTAGTTATTTTCATAGCGGACTTGAAGCCACTGGAAGTCTTTTATCCTCTCTTGGATAAGTGTAAATGGTGGATTAACATTCAGCACATGATCACTAATAAGATGTGCCATTATTAGTAACTTTAGGTGGTTTCTAAA
>CAIGQZ010014538.1:3354547-3367689 GCA_903798205.1 Danio tinwini
ACACACACACACACACACACACACACACACACACACACACACACACATATATATATATATATACAAACACACACACTTAAACATGTACGCATACATACAGCATACACACACACAAAAATACGCACATGCATGCATACACACATGCACAAAGCATATAACACACACTCTCAAATACATGCGCATACATACATCATACACACACACCACACATGCATACGCATACACCACACACACATGCATACAGTACATATACAAACACACTCTCAAACACATGCACATACACACATACACACAGTATACACACACACACGCATACAGGACACAAGCACTCATACCAAACACTTACACACAGCATACACAAACACACACACACACACACACACACACACACACACACACACACACACACACACACACACACACACACACACACACACACACACACACACACCCACACACACACACACACACACACACACACACACACACACACACACACACACACACACACACACACACACACACACACACACACACACACAGAGTATTGAACGGTAGAGCTGATGGTAAAGGTGTGGTGCTGAAAACCATTATTTGATGTAAACAGCCGAGGGCGAATCGTTCACTGAAGGAAATGAAGAACTGAACAACATTGAACATTCAGAGGTCCAGAGAGAGTCCAGCTGCAAAAAACTGCACAATCATTTACACAAACACAACACACACTGCAAAAACACTGACGAAAACAAGCAAAGATAAAGTGTACACTACTAATAAAATGATATTTTTATCCCAAATAAGTGCATAGTAAATAAATCCCTGAATAAATAAATGAATAAACAAAAATGATATATTCATAAACAAAAAAAATCAATAAAATAAATACATAAACAAATAAATAAATAAATAAATATATAAAAGCACAAACAAACTATAAATAAATAAAATAAATGCACAAACAAAAAATTAAAATATAACTACAAAAAATAAAGAAAATACACAAACAAATAATAAATAAATAAATAAATACACAAAAAATAAATACAGAAACAAAATAATAAATAAATGCACAAGGAAAATAATAAATAAAGAAACAAAGAAAATTATAAATAAATAAATGCACAAAGAAAATAATAAATAAATGCACAAAAAATAAATAAACTAAATAAATAAATAAAAATAATAAATAAATAAAAACACCCAAACAAAATAAATAAAATACACTAAATAATACACAAAATAATAAATAAATAAATAAATACACAAACAAAAAATAATAAACAAATAAATACACAAAGATAAATTATTCGTTAATATAATAAATACACAAACAAAATTAATTAATCTAATAAATAAATAAATAAACACAAATAATAAATAAATGGATAAATAAGTAAATATATATATTTTTTAAATATTAAACAAATATACAAACAAAAAAATTATAAATAAATAGATAAACAAGTAAACAGATAAATAATTAATTAATTAAATACACAAACTAAATAATATATAAATAAATAAAATTGAATTACTTTTAGCAAAATATTCTACATTTTTTGTACGAGTTGTATTTTTTTTAATGTATTTTTCATCCAAGAATTTGGTTACAAATATTTTTATTGTAAAATAGTAATCTCCTCCACAGAGATTATTTGTTTTAATTAATGTCTGATAAAAAAACAAATACATATAATTATTTGTAGTATCACTTTTTTTCAATTAAAGATTTTATACAAAACAGGCATACAATTATGAATACAAATATTATTATTATTATCTTCTTTGGACTCCAGCGCAGTGAAAACCAGGCGTCTGATTACTCCGCAATGAACAAATACACTAAATAAACACCACTGTATATGCTGGATAGAGAGGAAAAACCTCCCTAACATGATACACAGCATGACATTATTCATTTTGTATATAACTTTATTATACATTTTTAATCTTCCATTTCTATCTAATGCATGTTTTTGCCATGAATGCATATGCATAAAATCATGCTTGCATTATAAGTTAAGTTCCAGAAATCCAAATATGCTTCAAATCTCATGATAAAAAAAAGGTAAAATAACACTATATTCTGCAGTCCATGAGAAACAAGGATGACGAATAGAGAATGTCAAACTCTTTAGACATTTGCAGAGTCTTTATTCTGGGTGTTTGTGTGTTCATGAGCAACACCTTCATTCTAAACATACTTCTGGACATTCCTCACATTCACAGCAAACTCGCATGACAAACAAAACACACACTTTCACAGGGCTTCTGCACACGTGGGACTCAAAAATTGTGGATACATTTTATCTTCAATATAAACCTTCTATTATTTTTCAAAAACAAAAACTTTAATGAACTGTGTATTTAGGGACATCTTGTCTTGTAAATAAGACTCCCACGATACCTACTTTTGACTGACGTCATCTCCTGAATCAGTCAGCTTCAATTAGAATCAAACAATTAAGTCTAATCTGTTTAGTTTGTTTACTTTGTTTACTTTGTTACGGTCAATTTTGTTATGGTCAACTCTGTTACAGTCAACTCAGTTACGGTCAACTCCGCTACTGTCAACTCTGTCAACTTTGTTACTGTCATCTCCGTTATTGTCATCTCCATTACGGTCAACTCCGTTACAGTCATCTGTTACAGTCATCTCCATTATTGTCAACTTCCTTACTGTCACCTGTTATTGTCAACTCTATTCCTGTCATCTCTGTTATTATCATCTCCACTACGTCAACTCCGTTACTGTCATCTCCGTTACTGTCAACTCCATTACTCTCATCTCCGTTACTCTCATCTCCATTACGATCAACCCTGTTACTGTCATCTCTATTACTGTCACCTGTTTTTGTCAACTCTGTTCCTGTCATCTCCATTATGATCATCTCCACTACCATCAACTCCGTACGGTTAACTCTGTTACTGTCATCTACGCTACCTTCAACTCCGTTACTGCCAACTCCATTACTCTCATCTCCATTACGCTCATCTCCATTATGATCAACTCTTTTACTGTCATCTCTATTACTGTCAATTGTTAATGTCATCTCTGCTATTGTCAACTCCGCTACGGTCATCTCTGTTAATGTAATCTCTGTTACTGTCAACCATTACTGTCATCTCCATTACGGTCAACTTTGTTAAAGTCAATTCTGTTAGGGTCAACTGTTGTTGTCACCTCCGTAACTGCCATCTCCCCCATTGTTCTCTCCATTACTGTCATCTCCGTTACTGTCAACACTGTTACTGTCAACACCATTACTGTGAACTGTGATTGCCATCTCTGTTACTGTCAACTCCGTTACCATCAACTGTTATTGTCATCTCTGTTAATGTAATCTCTGTTACTGTCAACCATTATTGTCATCTCCGTTACGGTCAACTCCGTTAAAGTCAACTCTGTTACCGTCAACTGTTATTTTCCTCTCATTACGGTCAATTCCGTTACTGTCATCTCCGTTACTGTCAACCGTTGTTGTCATCTCCGTAGCTGCCATCTCCGCCATTGTTATCTCCGTTAATGTCAACTTCGTTACGGTCAACTCCATTACTGTCATCTCCATTACTGTCAACTATTATTGTCACCTCCGTTACAGTCAACTCTGTTACTATCAACTGTTATTGTTATCTCTGTTACGGCCATCTCTAGTCAACTCTGTTATGGTCAACTGTTGTTGTTCTCTCATTACTGTCAACTCCGTTACTGTCATCTCTGTTACTGTCAACTTTTATTGTCATCTTCGTTACTGTCAACTCCGTAACGGTCATCTCCATTACTGTCAACTCCGTTACTCTCATCTTCGGTACTCTCATCTCCGTTACGATTAACTCTGTTACTGTCATCTCCGCTATTGTCAACTCTGCTACTGTCAACTGTTATTGTCATCTCAGTTACTGTCAACTCCGTTACTATCAACCGTTATTGTTATCTCCGTTACGTCCATCTCCGTTACAGTCAACTCTGTTATGGTCAACTGTTATTATCCTCTCATTACTGTCAACTTTGTTACTGTCATCTCCGTTACTGTCAACTGTTATTATTATTTTCGTTACTGTCAACTCCATTACTGTCGTTTTCGTTATGGTCAACTGTTATTGTCATCTCCGTTACTGCCAACTCCATAACAGTCAACTGTTATTGTCAACTCCGTTACAGTCAACTCTGCTACCGTCAACTCTGTAACTGTTATTGTCATCTCTGCTACTGTCATCTCTTCTATTGTCAACTTGGATACGGCTAACTCCGTTACAGTCAACTCTGTTACTGGCAACTGTTATTGTCATCTCTGCTACAGTCATCTCAGTTACTGTCAACTCCGTTATTGTCAATTCCGCTACTGTGAACTGTTAGTCAACTCTGTTGACTAGTTACTGTCATCTCATTACTGTCATCTCCATTACGGTCAACTCTACTACGGTCAACTGTTATTGTCATCTCTGTTACATTCATCTTCATTACAGTCAACTGTTACTGTCATCGCCGTTACGGTGGACTCCGTTACTGTCGACTCTGCTTCTGTCAACCTTGTCACTGTCAACCCGTAACAGTTACGTTTTAAAAACAATTAGTAACAGAACCAAATATCCCCTATTACATTTAAGCATTTTGCATTATTTTACATTAATAATGAACTGTTTAATATAAATTATACATTTGTTCTATCACTCCAGTTTAAGGAAAATATATGGAAAATGCTTGAAATGTACCTGCAATTCCTGTGTACACACACACACACACACACACACACACATATATATATATATACAACACACACACACAACGTTCTGCGTCATCTGATTAATAACAGGTGTACGACAGACAGTTTGATCCTCTTTTGTAGACGGTGGGAAACGGAATGTTACATTGTAACAGTTGTAACACTTTCAACATGAGTCAGAGGATTCTTTTTGATGGTCACCATGGCAACAACATGGGTGGTTTAATCAAATGACAGGGTGGTACAGTGAAAGTTATGAAGGCGTCTTTTCATAGCTGATATCATACTCACATAAAGGACATTCCTGACATCTAACATCAGATTCCCATCGGCTGAGACAACAAACCTTATCCAAACACCTGATGAAGAGTCAAGAAGCGGATGCGGCATGTCTGAACTGCACATGATCCGCATTAACTCTCTGTTTGAGCAGAGTTTATTAAAGATACAGTCCATCTATAAGCTCATATGCATAAAGATCAGATCACAGAAAACATGCTCTGGTATGCAGGAGAATAGACGCATTATAAAGGAATTTGGGATGTTATCAGATCAAATAAATGGACGCTTTGTTTGTTCTCATGCATTTAAAAACAAAGGTGGAAGATAAGGAGCACTTTAATATCTGCTACAATACTTATAGGAATAATGTAGGTTTGTGAGAAATAAAAAATGCATATTAATAGTATTATTGAGTTAATAAAGACATTTAAAGGTGCATTAGGTGATCTGCCACAATGCCAACCAGTTAGCATAAATCTCTGAATCAGACCCTCCCCTGCCGTTCAAAGCCACGCCACCTGAAACACGAGCATGCGCACCTAAAGATGACAGCAGAACCCTCTCTCATGTGTTGAGCTAAATCGACTAGTGCTTGGCCGGCGGCTTGCAGGAATTACACTTATTACTAAGCCATACATGCTATTTTAAAGCGAATGTTCAGAGCAGCGATGAACAATATAGGGAGCGCGTCACAGGTCGTCATTGTTCAGAAATAGGGGTGAAACGGATCACTGTTGATCCGTGATACGTACAGATCAAAACTCACGGTTCGGACCGCACGTGACGCGCAAATTAATAATTTATTTTGAACTTGTCGGTTAATCCAACATTTATAACCATTGCAGAGAGATTGCCTCCCGCGTCATTCAAATGGCGTGCATTTTGGCTTCCCTGTAAGTCAGTTTTTACCCTTTTCAGTGAGTTACAAACAATTAAATAACACAGAAGTGCTGGGAGAACAGTTTACAGTTCAGATATAAACACTGATGTTTATGGTAGAGATTAAAATCACCGTTTAATGAAACATGACGCTGGTGAATTTTTGACGCTGGTAAAAGCAATTACATCGTGTAACCAACAGATGGCGACAAACAACCATCAAAATGATGTCACTGAATAGGTTTTTGATAATAATACATCTACAGTAAAATAAAACATGAAGTTTTATGTGTGAATTGCTGAATCATTAATTGAAGATAAATTGTTGTACAAGATGTTCTATATTTAGCATTATCAGCAACAGTAGACCATATTTCATATTGAATACTTTTCTTTCTTCAGCTGGTTCTCTCTTGATTGTTATTTGTATTAACATTACAGGTTCTAAGTTACAGCAATGTTTTTTGCTGTAATAATTTTATATAAATGGAAAGCAAATGACATTTGTCTCCTCACTTTTTTGCTGATCTGAAAAATGGTCTGATCAGTGACAAAAAAAAAAAAACGTAGTGTGATCCGAACTGCAGATTTGTGATCCGTTACACCACTATTAAGAAATGACCCAATGTGAATATAAAAGCAACTTCAGCTCAGTAAAGCAGGCTAGGCAGAAGAGTGTTTTTTACTGATGTTTTGTTGTTAAACTAAATATAAATCTACATTATCGATGCTGTAAAAGGACCTTATGAAACAGAAAACAGTCACATCAATCTTTCACCGGGAGATTTCAGTGGCTGAACAACACTTCTGTGCATATAACCCATTTGTAACAACAACATCTACATCAGCTCTGCGTGAAGCTAAAATAGTTTTAAACTGAGCATTACCTGTTTAACAGAAACATTTCAGCCATGGTGTCGTCCTTCTTCCAGCTTGCAAAAGTAACTCCAATATTGATTCAGGATTTTAAAAAGTTTTGATTCAGCATGTTTTTACCTCACTCTCTCTCTCTCTCTCTCTCTTATGAATGCGCAGTGCGTGTACGCAAAAACGGCGGATCTGCATATAAACGGGTGCGCAGTAGTTCAAATCTGCATTTGCTCACAGACAGTTTGAGCTACTTATCAGAATTATGGGAGATGTCGGCCCGACACTATTTAATTGGATGAACATATTTTAGTTTTATGCCTCTCCCAGAATATAAAAATACATATTAATACATTTAGATCATTTACTATAATCAGTACTATTGGAATGTGAAGAGACTTTCAACCAACTTTAACATTGGTTCACAAGAAAATAATATCTCAGAGTTTTTAGGAAATTAAAAACAAAAGCAATACAATTTGATGAATATTTAAGATACTAAAATAATGTTTTATTAGTAGTGGTGTAACGGATCACAAATCTCACAGTTCAGATCACAAAACGTTTTTTTAGTCACGGATTGGACCATTTTTCAGAAGTGAGAAGACAGATGTAATTTGCTTTTCATTTATTACAAAAAAAAAAAAGTATTGAAAGTATTTTTTCATTTATTTAAAAAAAAAAAAGTATTGCAAGACACTTTAGTTTTAACAAACTGAATTTAAAAGCTGCAATTTTGTTTAAAATATTTATAATATAAAAAACAAATGAAGAAACAATCAGCTGAATAAAAATAAACACACTGTTACTACGACTGTTAAATCTAACATTATAATTTGTGCAACCCTTATTTATTTTTAGTCTCATTTTCAATACATGATTGAGTTATTCACTCATAAAACTAACATATTAAAAATAAAGTGTGACAAAATTACCAATAATATAATATAATGCAGATACCAAAATCAGACATCTTATCTTTGATCCAGAACATACAACAGCAGCAAATGCTAAATCATATGAAATATAAAGTCCAAACCGGCAGAACACACATGTACTGATCCGTCACGCAGTGCTGAGAACATCATGAGTCAAACGCTGTAAATCATTGCGTAACAAACTATAATCTCAGTCTTAATGACGCATTTCTCTCATTTATCCTCAGCATGAGATCATGACTGAAGGAATTAAACTATGAAAAACGGCACTGTTTTTGTATTTCGAATCATGCACTGAATCATAAATCAAAACAATAATAATAATCTTAATAATATTACGATTATGAAAAGTGAAAAAGTGAAATAAAGTAAATTAGCTTTTTTTTCTTTTTTTTTTTTACAAATTCTTACAAAGAAACAGCAAATTAACAATGCAAAATATATTTAGTATGATGCATGAGTGTGCTCCATGCATGTGAGTGGGTTTGACAACCACCTGTAGGACACACCCCTTCTGTCCTAATGCACCAGACAATTCGTTAGAAACACTCATATGCTTTACACTCACATGCATTTCTTAAATCCCACCACACTAGAGATGGCTGTCTACGCTTTTATTACATCACGGTTAGACTACTGCAATGCACTTTCCTGTGGCATTTCAAAATCTCAAATTTCTCGCCTTCAGTTGGTGCAAAATGCTGCTGCTAGATTTATTTGTAATAGCAGAAAATATGACCACATTGCCCCGCTTCTAAGGGGTCTCCATTGGCTGCCTGTCCAAACCAGAATTGATTTTAAATTGCTTTTACTGGTATATAAATCCCTTCATAATCTAGCCCCATCCTATCTCTCTAGCTAGACAATTCGATATCGGTTCAGTACTAGATCATAACGGGTTATTACGCACTGACGTCATTTATCCTCTATGCGCGATGTTGCGTTAGAATACTATGGCGAAGAAGGCGAGGACGATTAAATAAAACACTCCTACTACTTAAAAAGCAGATCTTTCACTGACACTGCCCCTCCCTCCCTCCCTCTCTCTCTCTCTCTCTCTCCCACACACACACTTTGAGCATTTGACCCGTTGGCATGTTTGTGAGGTAAAGTTTCCTCTCCTCTCGGCTGTTAAAGCGATACTTGTGGATCCAGACACAAGCGTGCCTGTGGTGTGAGTTTATTGTATTTATTCTATTACAGATTACCTGATAACCGCGTATTATGCGCATATAGACTGAAGCAGGTCGCACGCCAGAAGCGCCGCTCGGCGATGCGCGGCTCCATGCATTTCAGAATTCTAAAAATAGGTTTCAATTAGAGTACACACACCAGCGCCGCAAGTCGGCGGCTGTCCGCGGCTCCCAGCCACGACTCAGGACACTGTTCATAGTTCTGCCGCGCCACAGAGCGCCATCTGATTAGTTTAGGTTTAAATAGCCTGCAAATGTGCGCATCTGGTGTGCGATACTTTCAACTGTCATGTGCGCGCCGTGTTGCGGCGCTGAGCGGCGCATCCGGTGTGTGATGGCCTTGACCCGCGGCTGTTTTTCCCACGTCACTCATGGGGCGCTTTCGTTTCTAATCGCTGCCCTTTCTGTTGAGTGTTTGAAGACAATAACCAATCATAAGGGTGTAAGAACTTGCCAGTGCTCAAAAAGCAAGTGGGATCATATTTACATGAGTTTATTTGTTATGAATGCTCGTGCTGTCTTCTATGCATGTGTTGGAGTTTTGTCTAAAACATTCACAGAGTGTTTTTTTGAGCAGGTAAAATTAAAGGTACAGTTCATATATATTACTGCTTGTATTAAAGGACAAAATTGTATTACAAGTAATATATAAATATAAACATATTTATAGATTTTAATACTATTTTTGTCTTGTGTTGTAAAGAAAAAATCTAATTATGTATGGAAAGCATCGTCGATGCACCGTGATGCACCGAGATATCGAATTGAACCGAATCGATGGCATGATAACCGTAACAGAACCGAACAGTGAGACCAGCTGCTACATTTTTTCAGACGTTTCTCTTGTCTAACTTCTCTGTTTTGTATTCAGTTTTTTACTTTTACTTTGTTTTGTGTACAGCACTTTGGTCAGTCTTGTGACGGTTTTTAAATGTGCTCTATAAATAAACAAACTTGAACTTTACATATTTGTTCATATAACTCATATTTTTATTTATAGCACTTCATTTTCGTATTGACATTTTGGTCTCTATTTTAACTATCTATGCACAAAGTCTACTGTAAAGCTCATGGTGCAAAAGCATTAAGAGAGAGTCTGAATCCACTTTTGCTATTTTACGGATGGATAAATACGCTCAGCGCCTGGCGCATGGTCTAACAGGGCTGTGCTTATTCTCTTAATGAGTTCTGGGTGTGTTTTGAGCATAACGTTCATTAAACCAATCAGAGTCTCGTCTCTCATTCCCTTTAAGAGTCAGTTGTGTGCTCCATGGTGCATTTGATATTCACATGATGGACTCTGTAAGAGTAAAAACTGAACGCTTCACTAGCGAGAACACCGTTAAACAGAGCATCTGCAGCGCGAGGATAAAGAACGAGCCTCCTCCATTCAGCCTCTTTACTTTCTCTTTACTTTTACTCTTTACTCCTTTACTTTAGTGGAGTAAGGAGACGGTGGAAACTCACTCCACTGAACACATCCATTAGCCCACATATTTCATCTCCTTTGTTAAGCACAAAGATTTGTGTCTAAACTATTTCTAAATTCAGTTCTAATCTTCAGCAAAGAAATAAATGAACAATAATAATGAAGTGTGCTCAAACAACTGAGTTATATCCAGACACACGTCCTGTTCTTATGCCCCATATGGTGATGCAGACGTCTCCAAAACCCCACAGCTGGACAAATCTACACTTGTGTTTATTAAAACAGATATAAATCTGCAGATAATAAATAATACTGATCATAATAATAACATTATACTGATGCAGATCGTCATGAATAAACAGAAAAAGCCCCCCGAGGTGAAGAAGGCATGGAGGCAGTGGTGTTTATATTGTAGAAAATAATCATTTCTGTATCATTTTAATACTATAATTGTGTTAATCTGTAAAGATATTTGTGTGTTGCTGTTCATCCTGTGTGTATTCAGCAGTGTGTAAGTGTTTAGACCTGCATAGGCACATGACTAACGCGCTCTGCTGGACTTTAGAGCAGTTTTTACTTGGTCAATGGTGTGGTCTGTTTCAGTTCCTCAAAATAGCAACACACCAACAATGAGCCTAAACACACCTCCTTTATAGACCAGCACACACATGAGTTCACAGAGCGGCACAAATGGACTTGCTATTTAAACAACATGATGCAAATCAAGAAAATTACTGTTGTGCTGGTCTAAAAATAGCAACAAATAATGGCAAACATGTCTTACGCCTTATTGCGCCGTATGTATGACAGGGCCCTAAATATCTCTTCTTCAAATACATTATGAACAGCAATACTAATTATTTTCTTTCTCTATTTCCACCAGGGGATGCTTAACCCGAAGCCTCTTGCGATTGCACTAGAGATTTCCCCGTGATCAATAAAACTGATTCCTGACACAACAACAGTGAGTCAGCCATGCAAAAAAACCCTGAATTTTTCTGCTTTTCTTCAATTATCCATGCACAAAAGAGCCGCTCCTGTTGCTATTGTGGCGTGTGTGTGTGTGTGTGTGTGTGTGTGTGTGTGTGTGTGTGTGTGTGAACACCCAACACACATCAATACTGTGGTCTAGTTTTGCAGGTTTGAGCCTCTGCGTCTGCGCTTCTGAATACACACTTTCACACACACACACACACACTGTTCAATCGGGCGGATCACATTCCTCAAAACAATTAACACCGGCGCAGTAAAGGAGCTGACAGAGGCCGCACTGTCACCTTGACTTTATTTTCTTCTATTTAATGATTACCAGCAGATGCTGTTTGACAGGTCTGATGTTGACACTTCACACACACACACACTCCAGCACCAGATCAAATTACACACACACACTGTGATCAATAATAAGACTATGGTATTATTAATTATAATATGTTTAATGGAGATAAAACGTAAGAGTGCTAGTGAATAATAACTAATCATTTCTATTGTTTTTGACATAATGACAGTGCATACTATTTTATACGTTATTTTGCAAGATACTAATGTAAATTTCAGATTAAATAAGTTAATTAGGTTAAAAGTTAGGTTAAAACATGTATAAAAATTAGATAAAGTAAAAACAAAAAATTATTGCAGCCAAACCCCCCCCAAAACTTTCTTATATTAAAGTTAAATAATAATAATAATAATAATAATAATAATAATAACAACAACAATAATAATAATAATAATAATAATAATAAATACTATAATAATAATAATAATAATAATAATAATAATAATAATAATAATAAATACAATAATAATAATAATAATAATAATAATAATAATATTACACTCTGTTAAACAGCACTTGAAAATTATGAAATACATAAACAAATATAATACATTTAAATAAATTAAATAAATATATTAATATAATTTGGTCTTTAATTATACTGTTGTTGTTTAGCGGTTCATAATTGACATGTACTATATATTTACACCCTGATATTTACAATTCAAAGATTGCAATAGTAATACACCACAGGACGTAATGTTTTAAAAAATTTGTGTAACTTTCTGCTGATTTTGATATATCCACTGTATTTTAATTATTACAACACAATCCTTTAAAGATTACCATGAAATAAATGTTTAAAATACTCATAAAATTTATATAATTTTGTCTTTGATCGCACTGTAGTTGTTTAGTGGTTCATAATTGACTTGTACAGTGTATATATATATATATATATATATACCATGATATTTACAATTCAAAGATTGCAATCAGATATTTAAAAGCTATAGTGCAAATATAGTAATACACCACAGGACGTAACATTTTTAAAAATAATTAGTGCGACTATGTGCTGATTTTGCTATATTATATAGTACTATATTCATATACCACTGTATTTTAATCACAACACAATCCTTAAAAGATTACCACGAAATACATGTTCAAAATACTGAAATAATAATAAAAAACACTTAAAAGACTGCATAAAATAGTATAATTTTGTCTTCAATTGTACTATAGTTGTTAAGCAGTTCATGATTGACATGCACTATATATATATATATATATACACACCATGATCTTTACAATTAAAAGATTGCAATCAGATATTTAAAATGCTATAGTGCAAATATAGTAGTACACATATAATAGTACACCATAGGACGTAACATTTTTAAAAATAATTAGTGTGACTTTCTGCTGATTTCGCTATATTATATAGTACTATATTCATATACCACTGCATTTTAATTATCACAACACAATCCTTAAAGATTACCATGAAATAAATGTTCAAAATACTCAAACAATAATAAACTATAT
>CAIGQZ010014538.1:3380821-3393019 GCA_903798205.1 Danio tinwini
ATAATAATAATAATAATAATAATAATAATAATAATAATAATAATAATAATAAGAAGAAGAAGAAGAAGAATAAGAATAACATTTTTTAAATGATTTAGCATAAATCTTATCCATGAACTTATCCAGCATATGTTTTACACCGGGGATGCCCTTCCAGGCGCAACCCAGTACTGGGAAACACCCATACACACTCATTCACACACACTCATTCATCAATTCCCCTATAGCGCAAGTGTTTGGACTGTGGGGGAAACCGGAGCACCCGGAGGAAACCAACACCAACACGGGGAGAACATGCAAACTGACCCAGCCGGGACTTGAACCAGCAACCTTTTTGCTGTGAGGCCACAGTGCTAACCACATAGCCACAGTCCCAAGCTTAAAATCACAGACGACCCTTTAGTTAATCTGAGACTGAAATTTACATGGAAAATGTCAAACAAGTTTAACTTTTTGTTATACCAGATATTTGTTTCAGTTTTACGTGTAAATAACTACATTTAAAAAAGTGTATTTAAATTAAAGTGCAACCATAGTGTATGAAAACTAATACTTACGTTTATTTTATTATAATATACCAAGTTTTGCTTCTGAACTAAATGCACAAATAACACAAATAATAACAACACAAATAATGACTGTTTTCAAACAGGTTTCCACTGTCAACTTCACTTTTAAAGACAGTTTTTCTTATTTTATGCACCAATTTTGACGTTTATGCATTTTTCTTCAGTTTAGTCCATTACTAATCAGGGGTCGCCACAGCGAAATGAACCGCCAACTATTCTGGCATATATTTTACGCAGCGGATGGCCTGTCAGCCACAATCCAGTACTGGGAAACAACCATACACAGTCACTCACACACACACACACACACACACACACACACACACACACACACACACTAAGGCTAATTTAGTTGATCAATTCCCCTATAGCGCATGTGTTTGGACTGTGGGGGAAACCGGAGCACCCAGAAGAAACCCACACCAACACAGGGAGAACATGCAAACTCCACACAGAAACGCCAACTGGCCCAGCCGGGACTAGAACTTGCTGTGAGGCCACAGTGCCACCCTATAAGCATTATATATGCAACTATAATGTAAATAACCTTGTATTTTATATTCAATTCAAATGCATGAATATTCATTAGCGGAGTGTAAGGGCTGACGGCGACCGTCCAATCAGAGCCGCCGCCATTTTAAAGATCAATCAATTTGTTGTTGTTGTTTTGTTTTTTTTTTTACAAAAGTGAAAAGGCAAATGAAGGTCTGATTGTTGACACACATTAGCGCTGACCTGCGCCACTTCTATTTACATACAAATACTGAATTATAAATGAAAAGCTGGACCACCCACTGCTAGAAAAACGAAAAATCCTCCCGCAAATATAAACAGATTTTTTTTTTTGCGTTTGTTCACTACATTTTCTTAAAATGTGACACGTTTTACACACAATGGTCTTATTTTTTTGTTTGTTTTGAGAAATAATAATAATAATAATAAAAAAGAAACCAATACAACGCATTTCTAAACACAAAATAACAACAGCCTACATGTAAAAATATAACTTTTACATACACAGTTTCAAAATAATGGTAAGTTCGCATTTTGTTGCATACAATTTACAAATGTCCGTGTTTCCCTTCGGTCCCGCGACGTTCGCGAAAAAAAGAGTCTCTCTGTCTCTTCCAGACGTCTCTCGATCCGCTCCCTTTATATACTGTATATATTTCTACATTTATATATATCGATTTCTAATAGACTCCTGCTTGAATTGCGTCGATAAATCCGCAAAAAAGTTTTCTTTCTATTATGTTGTTGTTGTTTTTTTTTTGTTCGTTTGTTTTTTTCGTGTGTGTGTGTGTGACAGAGAAACCAGTACAGACAAAGAATAGAGAGATAATAAAAAAAGAGAAAAGCCATTTTACACGTACGACCACAAATTTTGTACTAACAAGCCCGTATTGGTAAAAGCCGATATCTATAATACAATGCTTAATATAACGACAGGTGGGCGGGGCTGTGGGCGGGGCTGGACACACCTTCTAATTACATATACAGCCATACAGTACATTAAATACAGTTTATCCAAAAAAATACTTTTGACTTCTTTTTTTGTTTTCTTTTGTTTTTTTAAACTTCAGGCCGTAAAATGCCTGACTGCATAGACCTAATGACTAACACTTGTCCTACTTTTGCATCCTAGAGAGTTCTGGTAAAAGTTCTCCGCTATGGAGCTACATTAGTGGCAAAAATAATTCACGCAAAAAAAAAAAAAAAAACACACACAAAAAACCATGATGGGTAGCCAAATTCACATGCATGAAACTAAATTCATTCATTCCTTCATTTTCCTTTGGCTTAGTCCCCTTATTTAAAAGGGGTCACCACAGCGGAATGAACCGCCAACTCATTCATTCATTCATTTTCTTTTTGGCTAAATCCCTTTAATAATCTGGGGTCGCCACAGTGGAACAAACTTATCCAGCATATGTTTTTTACGCAGCGGATGCCCTTCCAACTGCAACCCAATACTGGGAAACACCCATCCACACTTATTCACACACACACACTACAGCCATTTTACTTCAACAATTCCCCTATAGCGCACGTGCTTGGACTGTTGCGGAAACCGGAGCACCCGGAGGAAACCCACGCTGGGACTCGAACCAGCAACTTTCTTGCTGTGAGGCTACAATGCTAACCACTGAGCCACCATGCCGCCAAGCTAAATTCACGTGCACAAAAATATGCATATTTTTATTCACAAAAACAATTCACATGCACAAAATAAAAATACATGAATGTGCAAATCGCCTTTCACGTGTGAATCGCCTTAGATTTTTGTTCAGCCAACCCACTGTAATCAAGGTTACCCTGCACCATGCACTCCTTTCGCGTAATCTGAACTAATTCAGAGTTTAAGCAATTAAAGGTGCAGTATGTACATTTTTGACTATTGTAACATAAAAATATAATATGTTTGCAGATATTTGCTAACATGCTAAGTAAACATATTTGTTTATCTGAAAGACAATGCTAATGTCGGTTATTCTGCTTTGAGAACATGCGTTCCATTTCGGAATGTCCGTCTCTGCTTTGATCTCTGTAACTCCTCCCATTGCATGTATAGCCAATTATATTTCAGCACTCCAGGTTGCCAGATGATGATAAACAGAGTATTTGATTTAAAGAAATGAAGACTGTTTTATTGTATGCAGAGGCAGCTGAAAATGTGCCCTCTAGAGGACAGAAGTAGCGTCTGAAATTACACGTTGTAAGTTGTAAAAACACACAAGGTGTTTTTTAATTAGCATTAATACAAATATTACAAACGTAAACATTCGCTGAGCAGCTTACAGGGTATGGGTTCACACCATATTACTTGCTCTAGTTTACTCAGGGGATGTTTTTCATTCATTCATTCCTTCATTTTCTTTTCGGCTTAGTCCCTTTATTAATCTGGGGTCGCCACACCGGAATGAACCGCCAACTTATCCAGCATATGTTTTACGAAGAGGATGTCCTACCATATGCAACTCAACACTGAGAAACATATATACACACTCATACACTACGGCCAATTTAGCTTATTCAATTTCCTTATAGCGCATGTGTTTGGACTGTGGGTGGGAAACCGGAGCACCCAGAGGAAACCCACGCCAACACAGGGAGAACATGCAAACTCCACACAGAACGCCAACATTAGTCTTCAAAATCACTATTACTGATGTTGGGACTGCAATCATTTATATACCGCATCTACCACATGCGCAGAAATCTACAGCGCAACTGGGTTTTAACATAATGTTGCCAGATTGAGGTGAAAAATGCTTTGAGATTTGATTATTTCACCAATTGTGTGAGGCGATGAGATTAATACAAGATCTGGCAACTTGACAAGCACGGATCAAAAGTGATTTTTTTGTTACTAGATTGGGTCATACAAATTATGGGAGATTATCGGGAGTGTTAGCAGGTATGATTTGCATTTCATGAATACTTATTTTCATGTTTGGCTCGCTCCTATTGGTGTTGTCAATCTGGCAACCTGTGTTGAATTGTCATTAGAGGAACCAAATAATAAAAAAATAAATCTTCAATATTTTAATTCATGTAGAAGATACAAATGAGACTAATTTAAATACAAAATTCACCTATTTTCAGGCATTTGCATTTACTTTATATGTAATAATAATAATAATAATAATAATAATAATAATACTGACGAGAACACTTAGTTTTGCTTTTGGCTCATTCCTATTGGTGTCATCAATCTGGCAACCAGTGTGTGTTGTATCGTCATTTATTAAAAAATAATATCCTCTCCAATATTTTGAATTTACACTGCAATACCTAGCTCAAGCACTAGGTGTCATTCCCACACACTGCACCTTTAATCCTCTATCCAGCATGGCGAACGGGGAAAAACGTGCTCACATATGATGTCCTTTAAACTCTCAAGTTTAGTATTCCAAATGGAGACTGAATATGTGCGCAAATAAATTAGCATGCGTGCAATTTGCATATTTCATGAATATGCATTATTAATTTGTGCATGTGAATTGTTATTGTAAATAAATATGAATATGATGTGCACGTGAATTTGATTTCATGCATGCGAGTTTGGCTACACATGATGTTTCTTGTTTTGTTTTCGTGTGAATTATTTCTGAGACTAATCTGGCTCCATACTCCAGTCGGGTGATGATATGAGCTTTAAAAGGCACGTCGGTTGAAGTTTTCTGGTGGTGAAATTGCATCTTTCGGGGTCTGGAGGGCTGGATGGACTGATGAAAAACGCTCCACGCTCTCTGCGCTTACTCTGGTCCCTTTATTGCGTGCGTTTTTTTCCAGTTTTTTTTTTCCCCATGAGGCACAGCTACAGGATCCGCTCTCCACACGCCAACGCCATAATATGTTTGGAGAAATCCACCCTCGAGTGTGTGTGTGTGTGTGTGTCTGTGTGCGTATACGTAAAAAACAGGGAATGCTTGGAGGAAGGTACGGCGCCGCTTTACTGCTGATTTTCCTTCATGTACAGTGTTCTTCAGCCAGGACAGCGGCGCTCGGGTCCACTGGTTGATTGTTTGGGCAGAAATGACGCTGTCATAGGAAGTGATTGCTCATCATTTTGATGAATTCTGGCAGCTTCGACCTGCAAAAATGGACAAAGAGAGAGAAACGTAAACGCACAGGACAAAAACAACACAAAAACAACCAATTTACTCCTCGTGCATTTTTTTTCCTGCTGCTTCAAATCTCCCCTACACTGAAAATATTGATTTATTGGATTTAATAAATTAATTTTTTACAGTAAGTGGTTGCAAACAATTTATATGGGCTGAATTTATACAAACAAATTAAATGTAGTAATGTTCAACCTTTAAATTCCGCCCATATAAATTGTTTGTAACCACTCACCTTAAATATGACGTAGTAAATCCAATGATATTAGGCAAAGATAATCTTTTAAAGAATTTAAAGTATCTATTATCTACTAAAATAGTATGAGTACTATTTTTGGATTAATTTTATATTTACAACATTTCTGACTTGTTTTATTATACACTCACCGGCCACTTTATTAGGTACATCTAGTACCAGGTTGGACCCCTTTTGCCTTCAGAACTGTCTTAATCCTTTGTGGTATAGATTCAACAAGGCACTGGAAATATTTCTCAGAGATTTTGCTCCATATTGACATGATAGCATCACGCAGTTGCTGCAGATTTGTCAGCTGCACATCCATGATGCCAATCTCCCATTCCACCACATCCCAAAGGTGCTCTATTGGATTGAGCTCTGGTGACTGTGGAGGCCATTTGAGTACAGTAAACTCATTGTCATGTTCAAGAAACCAGTCTGAGATGATTGGTGCTTTATGACATGGTGCGTTATCCTGCTGGAAGTAGCCATTAGAAGATGGAGACACTGTGGTCATAAAGGGATGGACATGGTCAGCAACAATACTCAGGTAGGCTGTGGCGTTGACTCTGCTCAATTGGTACTAATGAGCTCAAAGTGTGCCAAGAAAATATCCCCCCACACCATTACACCACCACCACCAGCCTGAACCATTGATACAAGGCAGGATGGGTCCATGCTTTCATGTTGTTGATGCCAAATTCTGAGCCGAGCATCCGAATGTGGCAGCAGAAATGGAGACTCATCAGACCAGGCAACGTTTCTCCAATCTTCTATTGTCCAGTTTTGGTGAGCCTGTGTGAATTGTAGCCTCAGTTTCCTGTTCTTAGCTGACAGGAGTGGCACCCGGTGTGGTCGTCTGCTGCTGTAGCCCATCCGCCTCAAGGTTGGACGTGTTCAGAGATGCTCCTCTGCAGACCTCAGTTGTAACGAGTGCTTATTTGAGTTACTGTTGCCTTTCTATCAGCTGGAACCAGTCTGGCCATTCTACTCTGACCTCTGGCATCAACAAGGCATTTGAACAGAACTGCAGCTCACTGGATATTTCCTCTTTATCAGACCATTCTCTGTAAACCCTAGAGATGGTTGTGCGTGAAAATCCCAGTAGATCAGCAGTTTCTGAAATACTCAGACCAGGCACCAACAACCATGCCACGTTCAAAGTCACTTAAATCCCCTTTCTTCCCCATTCTGATGCTCGCTTTGAACTGCAGCAGATCGTCTTGACCATGTCCACATGCTGAAATGCATTGAGTTGCTGCCATGTGAAAAATTTGCATTAACAAGCAGTTGGACAGGTGTACCTAATAAAGTGGCCGGTGAGTGCACTCATTATCAGAAACTGCTGATCTACTGCGATTTTGGAAATTTTCATATTTCCGTCACCTTGTTGAATCTATGCCACAAAGGATCAAGGCAAAATGCAGTCCAACCTGGTACTAGTAAGGTGTACCTAATAAAATGTGTTTTATATTAAAATGTGCATTTAAAATAAAATAAAAAACACTCCACCAAATACAGGTCTTTATTTTCCGGCTGCTTAAGCACATTATTTCACTTAACTTTTAATTGTGTAAAAATATCCATTATTTATTTATAAATAGTATTACATGATTTTATAGCCAAACACACATAAAGCTAAAAAGCACAGTGCTAACCACTGAGCCACCGTGCCGCCCTACAAATAAGTTACAAAATAAAAATTGGTGTGAAAAACACACTAAAGCTGTTGAATTGTTCATATTTTGTGTGATTATACAATCTGACAGTGACATGACTGATGCTAATATGAAAACACCTCTCATGTGTGATCCTTAAAATGATCACAGAGTGGTTTTTTTTACCCTCCATCATTAAAAATGCAAATGAACATGAAGATGAATGAACCAAGCCTCATTCACACCTTCAATTCTACCGTAATTATAAGTTGTAAATTCATTAACTGCGCATTACCGGCGTTTACAGCCAGAACATCCACCTTTGGAACTGCGTGTCTCTGTTCACACCCATAAATAATGCAACGTGAACATTGCACTTTTCAGATTTCACATCAAACCAGCAATAAACAAACAACTAACAAATCAATTAGACAGCATGAAGAATGATCATCATCATCATCATCATCAACAGCACATGAATGAAATGGTCAGTGATATTGTGTACATGCTCTAAATTTCATATTAATTGAATATAACTTCTTATTTAGAGAATTTATAATATGTAATATATTAGTATGAGATCAATATCTATATGTACACATGTTAGAACCAACACTTACGGCCAATCTGTTGTTAAAATGCACCCATTGTTATAAGATTCTTGTTTTGTTTTAGTTTTTGATGCCACACTTTTATTTTGTTGATGTTGTGCACTGGAAAAAAGGGTCAATCAGAAATATAGTTTAATAGGGAACCCCTAAATATACACTTTTCTGCACAACTGATTTGTATTATACAATGCAGAATAATGGTGTAATAGGCAGGTGGAGATGTGGGCGGAGCCATTTGTGACAATGTGGGCAGAGATACCTCTTGTGGTCCCACCTTCTATTGACAAAGGCATGCGGTTGACATGTTGCGGAGCCATAGGTGGATGAAAAAGTGTGTGGAGTCATGGGTGTGGCCACATCAGTGGACACTTTCTAATTACATACAACTATAGTTCATGTGGGGCGGAGCTATAGATGAAGTGTGGGCGGAGTCATGGGTGTGGCCACATTGGTGGAGATAGCGGAGCTATTGGTGGAAGTGTGCGCAGAGACATGGGTGTGGCCACGTTGGCGAACTATTGGTGGAAGTTTGGGCAAAGTCATGGCTGGGGCCATATTGGTGGACGCTAATTATATAAAATCGTGAAGTGTAGGAGCGGAGTCATGTGTGGGGCTACATCAATGGACACGCTTTCTAATTATATACAACTATAGTTCACTTGGGGCGGAGCTATTGATGGAAGTGTGGGCGGAGTCATGTGTGTGGCCACATCGACAAACACACTTTCTAATTATATAAAGGTGTACAGTACATGTGGGCAGAGCTATCAGTGGAAGTTTGGGCGAAGTGGCTGGACACAATGTGGGTGGAGATAACTCATGTGGTCCCACCTTCTATTGACAAAGGCATGCGGTTGACATGTTGCGGAGCTATAGGTGGATGAAAAAGTGGGTGGAGTCATGGGTGTGGCCACATGAGTGGACACTTTCTTATTACATGCAACTATAGTTCATGTGGGGCGGAGCTATAGGTGAAAGTGTAAGCGGATTCATGGGTGTGGCCACATCGGTGAGGGTAGCGGAGCTATTGGTGGAAGTGTGTGCAGAGTCATGGGTGTGGCCACATTGGCGAACTATTGGTGGAAGTTTGGGCAAAGTCATGGGTGGGGCCAAATTGGTGTACGCTTATATGAAATCGTGAAGTGTGGGGGCGGAGTCATGGGTGGGGCTACATCGATAGACACACTTTCTAATTACATTTTAATTGCACACAACTGTAGTTCACGTGTGGCGGAGCTATTGATGCAAGTGTGGGTGGGGTCATGGGTGTGGACACATCGGCGGACACACTTTCTAATTACATAAAGGCATACAGTGAGTGTGGGCGGAGCTATTGGTGAAAGTGTGGGCGGAGTCATGTTTGTGGCCACATCGACGAACACACTTTCTAATTATATAAAGGTGTACAGTACGTGTGGGCGGAGCTATTGGTGGAAGTTTGTGTAAAATCATGGGTGGGGCCATATTGGTAGACACTAATTAAATAAAATCATAAAGTGTGGGGGCAGAGTCATGGGTGTGACCACATTGTTGGACACTCCTTATTACATAAAGTCATAATGTTAATGTGGGCGGAGTTATAGGCAGAAGTGTGGGTGGAGTCATGGGTGAGGCTATATTGATGGACACTAATTACATCAAATTAAAAGGTAATGTGTGCAGAGCTACAGT
This sequence comes from Danio tinwini, assembly GCA_903798205.1. Taxonomy (NCBI): domain Eukaryota; kingdom Metazoa; phylum Chordata; class Actinopteri; order Cypriniformes; family Danionidae; genus Danio; species Danio tinwini. The sequence continues at coordinate 3,390,197 of CAIGQZ010014538.1, forward strand.
TGGACGTCTGGGCGGAGTCATGGCTGTGGCCACATTGTTGGGCACACCTTTTTATTACATAAAGCCATAGAGTACATATGGGCGGAGCTATCGGTGAAAGTTTGGGCAATGTCATTGGTGGACAGATTACATAAAACCCTAAAGTTAATCAGCTATATTTGGATGTGTGGGGGCGAAGTCATGGGTGGGGCTACATTGATAGACACTTTCTAATTACATACAACAATAGTTCACATGGGGCAGAGCTAATGGTGGAAGTGTGGGCAGAGTCATGGGTGTGGCCACTTTGGCGGACACACTTTCTAAATACATAAAGGCATACAGTTCATATGGGTGGAGTTATAGGTGGATTGTGGGGATGAGGACATATTGTTGGAAAATAATTATATAAAATTAAAAAGTAATGTGGGCGGAGCTAAAGTTGGACATCTGGAAAGAGTCATGGGTGTGACCACATCTTTGGACACACCTTATAACATACAATTATACAGTACATGTGGGCGGAGCTATCAGTGGAAATTTGTGAAAAGTCATGAGTGGGGCCATATTGGTGGACACAACATAAAGTCATAAAAGTTAACGTGGGCAGAACTATATTTCGATGTGTGGGCAGAGTCATGGGTGGAATTACATTGATGGACCCTTTCTAATTACATACAACTATAATTCACGTGGAGTGGATGTAAGTGGGCAGAGCCATGAATGGAGTCACGTGGACGTTTGAGTGGAGCTATGTGTGGGGCCACATTGGTGGACAGACCTTCTAATCAAATAAAACCATAAAGTTCACGTGGGCAGAGTTTTTGATGTATGTGTGGGTGGGGCTACATCGGTGGACAGATGTTCTAATTACATAAAGTCATACAGTTCATTTGGGAGAAGCTATATTTTGATGTGTGGGTGGAGTCATGAGTGGAGCTAAATCGGTGGACATGATTACATAAGCTATACAGTTCATGTAGGCGGAGCTATTAGTGGAATTGTAGGAGAAGCCATAGGTGGAGCCACATAAGTGGGCACACTTTCCAATGACAAAACAATTCAGTTCATGTTGGCGGGGTTTTAGGTGGAAATGTGGGTGGAGCCACATGGGTGGACCCATAAAGCCATATAGTGTATCAGCTAATTTAAAGGTTTAAATCAGGTAGATATTTCAAGTTACCACTTTTCCCAGTGCAGTTGAATGACGTAAACAGTGTGGCATGAGCCCAATGAAGGAATTGTGCATCACTTGAGTCGGTTGTGCCCAAACGAGTGATTGTTAGTAGTGAACCGTATCATGGGACATGTAGAACAGCAGATCAGTGTAGAGTGAAATCTTCTGACCATTTACGGGGGTGTGGCTCTTTACATTTGTCCCATGGGATTGGACGCCTCGCCCATTGCATGGTGAGCGGCGGCCAATGAGAGCGGAGGGCCATCTGATGACACCTTCTCCTCCTCCCGCCGCTTCAGACACGCCGCCTTCGGGTTCAGATTGCGCTCTGCAAGAGAAACACACACACACACAGTGCTGATTTACTGAACACACAGCAGGACTGAGCTCTTATATTAATCTGTAGCTCATACAGCGCCCTCACATGGAGAAAAAGTGTCATTACAGCATTATACAGCTAATATAATTTAGAATACCTGCACTCAAAGAGTGTTTGCCATATTTGTTATAAATTAATATATATTGTTTTGTACTGAATTTGAAAATAGTATTTAGCATGTGTGTGTGTGTATATATATATATATATATATATATTGTATATGTATATAGTAAAATAATTACTGTCTGTCTGTTCATCCGTCTGTCTATCAGTCTGTCTGTCTTTCTATCAGTCTATCGGTCTGTTAATCTATCTATCTATCTATCTATCTATCTATCTATCTATCTATCTATCTATCTGTCTGTCTGTCTGTCTGTCTGTCTGTCTGTCTGTCTGTCTGTCTGTCTGTCTGTCTGTCTGTCTGTCTGTCTGTCTGTTCGTCATTTTTTGAGTGAAGGAAAAGGAAAGTTATTACAGTTTTTCTCAGTGGCTTTGGTGCATTTCTCACAACACTATTTACATTTGCACAACAGTTCATGCATTTCTCAGAACAATTAGTGCAAACTGCAAAACCTAATGGATAACCTGCAGAAGCGTGTCATTTGCTCAAAATGGAGAGCTCATTCCTCAAACGCAAGCATTGATGTCAATGAAAGTGTCAGTGTCATCAAGATGAAAAGTCCTGCCACCATTGTTTATGAACAAGATAGTCAAATGGCTTTGTCATGTTTTTATTAGGACACTTTACTCTGTAAATGTTTTCCAATGCAATAAAGTCAGATTTTGGTGACACGTCCTGAAAATGCTCAAGACAGCACTATATACTATTTCAAGAGTTCCCACTTAGATATGCTTAGCATTTAAGCAGGTTTGGCAAGCTGTCCCAGGAGAGAACCCTGAGCTTGGAGATACTTGAGCTCAAGGCTCCCGCCCGGTCAATAAGCATATCAGGGGATCCGAGATCAGGTAGGTCTCGAGAGCTCCCCTTAGAAAAAGGGAGTAAAAGGAGGAGATGGGGTGGAAGGGGGGATTCCTCCAAGACGAAGATAGAGCAGTAGGGAGAAAATGATCCATATATAGTAAGCTTGGATCATTCTGATTGGATTATTACTGATTACAGATGAGAAGCCAGACGTGCTCAATCATATCACATGCTCCTCTCGAAATTAGTTTGTAAAACTTCACTTAAACAGCCATTTGAGAACTACAGTAAAGTTAGACATCACTGCATTTAGTGAGGTATCTGAGTACAACACACTGAATATGTATGTTTCACATGTTTACTGCA
>CAIGQZ010014538.1:3409638-3422455 GCA_903798205.1 Danio tinwini
ACACACACACACACACACACACACACACACACACACACACACACACAGCGTAATTGCGTGCTGTTTCCTGTCTTGTAGTCATGGCTGAGTGTTTGAGCGTCTCTGTGGTCCAAAACACCATTTTCTCAGGCTGAGAAAAACCACGTCGAACTAATGCAGGTTTAGAAGCTCCTCAAGCTGATGTACAACTATAACAATAACTTTAAACTTGTCATAATATTTAAGAAATCCGCGATAACGACGCTGAGGAGTGATAACGCGGGAAAGTTTAAAAAGCGCGCGCACTTTCTGTCAGAAGACGGCATCGGCCATTGTAATCTTTACTTTAATCATTACTAGTGGAATGTGAAGAGACTTTCAATCAGCACAACACCACATGTTTCTGAAGATGATCACCTACTGCACCTGTAAGCTGTGCTCAGATTTGTCAAGATGCCAAAGTCACAATCTCAAAAAATTACTGTTGTTTGTTTTATTTCTCCAAAGCAATCTGAGGGCAAACATCTGAGTCAAAAACGTATAACATTAAATATACTACAGGTTTGGAAAAAGCAAATAATATTCTGTTGATTAACATGGAAAATCATAACCACAATTTCACTTCAGTTTGTAAACATAAGCAAATGGTTTTTACAGCATTATAATTCACAGCTGAAGAGTGTGAAGAAATGCAATAAACATTGAGCATCAGAAGTACAGCCACATGTGGGGAAAATATTTACTCTGTATTTTAGTTTTGTTTTCAAGTACAAATATCTAAACATCCGTAAATCAAGATACGTTTACTGAAGCAGCAAAATGAGGTCTCAAAAGTGTGTTCAGCTTAAGAAAAAGTATCTACTAATCTTGTTGGAAAAAAAAAATCTTTGAAAATGTTAAAAATAAAATCATTTCATTCATTTATTCTCATTCAGTCCGTGATTGTAATGCTGCATTCACACCAGACGCGGAAGAAGCATCAATCGTGAGTTATTTACATGTTGAGTCAATGCAAAGACGCGAATAGACATCCTGTGGCGCAATATGTGCGAATGAGGCGGCGCAAGATGAACGTTTTGCGCGATTGACGTGCTTAACGAGCGTTTTGCGCGAATCACTCAAGTTCGAAAATCCGAACTTCAGCGACATTCGCGCCTAGTTAACCAATCAGGAGCTTTCTCTTGTAGGTGCATGTTTATGACGTAGCGCCTGATGTTGGTGTCCCAGGGGGAAATCCTCCAGCCGACACCGGACAACAGTTGATCAAACCGGGCTCCGCTCAGTTGGAAGCACTGCTAAAAGCTTCCGTCATCCAGGTAAAGTTTCTAGAGGAGTTTATGAACTCGCAGAGCTGGGTGCACCTCTGAAAGGATCTAGTGGACTGAGACACTGCTCCAAACGAATCGACGCTGTTTTTCAGCCTGTAAACATAAACACAGGCTGTTTCTCAATTCCAAGAACGCAGAGAACGGACTTGCGTTCTTGTGGAGACCGGTCTTGCCAGGTGTCCTCAGAAGAACGAACTCGGGAGACCATGAGAACAGAGAACGCGTCCTGTGAGAAATGAGATGCTGCGTTTTTCCTGATGGTCACATGACTTTCACGTGTGTTAAAAAGAAAAATATTTAAACATTACAGCATCCATACAACGATTTATTATTGTTCCCCTTTTCAAAATATAAACTCTGCATAAAAACATTATAAATATACGCTGCACAATATAAATAAAACAGATTTTGATTACGAATAAAACGAATTTCAGCAAACAAACACCCTTAATGTGTTTATTCCTTTATTAAGATGTCCATGGTAATGTTTATATTCACCGTTTCATTTAGGGAAACTTCTGAGGTGAATAATTTATATCTCTGACCTTTAATAATAAATCTAAATAAAATGCTGCGCTTCCCACCTCCAGTCGCAATGACTTCTGGGACTTCTAGAGCGAGATGGAACAGCGAGAACAGCGCAAAGTTCCATCCTGCTTCAAACGCTCCACCATCATCCCAATACCAAAGAAACCAAAGATCACAGGACTCAATGACTACAGACCTGTTGCCTTAACATCTGTGGCCATGAAGTCATTCGAAAGACTGGTGCTAGCTTATCTGAAGGACATCACTGGACCTTTGCTGGACCCCCTGCAGTTTGCCTATAGAGCAAACCGGTCTGTGGATGATGCAGTCAACATGGGACTGCATTATATCCTAGAACATCTGGACAAACCAGGGAACTACGCAAGGATACTGTTTGTGGACTTCAGTTCTGCCTTTAACACCATCGTCCCATCACTGCTCGAGAACAAACTGACCCAGCTGTCTGTCCCTAGCTCTGTCTGTCAATGGATCACCAGCTTTCTGACAGATAGACAACAGCTAGTCAGAATGGGCAAAATCACATCCGACAGCCGCACCATCAGCACTGGTGCCCCCCAGGGATGTGTTCTCTCCCCACTGCTCTTCTCCCTGTACACAAACGACTGCACTGCAAAAGACCCCTCCATTAAGCTCTTGAAGTTTGCGGATGACACTACTGTTATCGGCCTCATCCGGAACGGTGACGAGTCTGCATACAGACAGGAGGTGGAGCGGCTGGCTTTATGGTGCAGATACAACAACCTGGAGCTGAACACGCTCAAAACAGTGGAGATGATAGTGGACTTTAGGAGAAACCCCCCTGCACTCCCCCCACTCACCATCATGAACAGCACTGTGGCTGCAGTAGAGTCATTCAGGTTCCTGGGCACCACCATCTCTCAGGATCTGAAGTGGGACATTCACATAGACTCCATTGTAAAGAAAGCCCAGCAGAGACTGTACTTCCTTCGTCAGCTGAGAAAGTTCAACCTGCCACAGGAGCTGCTCGTACAGTTCTACTCAGCTGTCATCCAATCCATCCTCTGCACTTCAATCACCGTCTGGTTCAGCTCAGCTGCCAAAACCGACCTCCGTAGACTACAGCGAATAGTCCGGACTGCTGAACGAATCACTGGCACTACCCTTCCTACACTTCAAGAACTGTACTCTTCCAGAGTGAGTAAAAGGGCTCGTAAAATCACTCTGGACGCCTCACACCCAGCACACTACCTGTTCGAACTGTTACCGTCTGGTCGTCGCTACAGAGCACCAAGCACAAAAACAGATAGGCACAGGAAAAGTTTCTTTCCTCAGGCCATCTACCTCATGAACAGTTAAATATTCCCCTACTGTGCAATAAACGTGCAATACTTTCTCATACGCACTTGTACACAGCACCTTATAACCTGTATATTTACAACATATCTGTACATACATTCAACATCCAGATCTTTTTGACTAACTGCATCTCTGTTTAATGTTTATTGCCTTTTCTTTTCTTGTATTTAATTTTGTGTTGTCACTCGTCACTTTATGTACACTGAAAGCTTCTGTTGCCAAAACAAATTCCTTGTGTGTGTGAAGCACACTTGGCAATAAAACTGATTCTGATTCTGATTCTGATTCTGATTCTGAGATCGGTGCTCATGTCTGCATTGGTGCGTCCTCCATATCAAGAACACTTCCGGGAAGTTTCACGCGTCCTCTGTTCTTGTGGCCATAGGAGAAATGGTCGTGCCCAACTGAGCCTGGTTTCTGTCGATGGAATTGCTCCTCAGTGTTTGGACTCTCAGTAGTGATTATTAAACCACACTGAACTGAGCTAAGCTGAACTGAACTTAAACACTGAAAACTGAACCGACACTGTTTACATTCACTATAAACTTCCATGTGAAGCTGCTTTGAAACAATCTACATTGTATAAGCGCTATACAAATAAAGATGAATTGAATTGAATTGAATCTTGAGTATTGGAACTTAACTTTGGCAGCTGATGATGGTGTTACATGAGAACATGAGGACGCAAGACCGCTGAAGAACGCATATTGAGAAACAGCCACAGTTATTCTCTTAATACAATCCATGTTAGCCATTTAGCAATGAAGCTACAGTCACTAGGCAGACAGAAGCCCTGCCTATCACGCTAATCCGCATATATTGTGAAGCGAATTTGACGTGCGAATGAATCAAATTTTGACGCGCAAATGAAGCGAGTAAACTCAAAATTTTCATGCATCTTTTTACGCGTGAATAGTGCAATTTATTCACGCGTTTCGCGTCTGGGGTGAACACAGCTTTAGGGCTTGCCACAGCGGAATGAACCACCAACTTATTCAGCATATCTTTTATGTAGCGGATGCCCTTTCAGCCGCAATCCAGTACTGGGAAACACCCATACGCACACACTCATACACTACTGCCAATTTAGCTTACCCAATTCCCCTATAGCGCATGTGTTTGGACTGTGGGGGAAACCAGAGCACCCAGAGGAAACCCATGCCAACACGGGGAGAACATGCCAACTCCACACAGAAATGCCAACTGACCCAGCCATGACTCAAACCAGTGACCTTCCTACTGTGAGACAACAGTGCTAACCACTGAGCCACAGTGCAGCCTAAAATCATTTAAATCAGGGGTGCCCAAACTTTTTCTTAAAGGGCCAAAAACCAAACTTCATTGAGGCTAGTGGGCCAAAGGTAAATAAATTTGCCATGGGTAATTTCCTAATTTATTTAATGATATTTAGAAATAAATAGACAATAACTAGCTCAGCAATAAAATAAACAAAAAATATTACATCAAATTAGAAAGGATGATCTCTTTTAAAGGCATTCACCCCAACCCTCTTCATCCTTCTCACTCTCTTCTCAGAGGAAGTGGTTGGCCAAATCAAAGGTTACAATGGGCCAGATTTGGCTCGCGGGCCCTACTTTGAGCATCACTGATTTAAATTGTCAAAATAAAAGAACATTTAAGCTTACAACAAGGCCAAAAAATCTGCCTGTAGGGTCAATTAAATACACTTAATTTATAATTATATTATTGGACTCTTTAGGTATATTTCAGTAGCTTTATTTAAAGCATAAAATTAATTGCAACACATTTATCATAATTTATTTGCACTGAAAAACAAGTGTTGTGGAAGAACATGAGGTTTTCTGTCTATTCTGTGATACTGTTTGTTTTTTCTGCATTACAGAAATCACAGGGTCCTACTAAGAGCACATTAAAGCTGAAAAGGCTTCAGATCGGAGTGTGTTTTAGTGCTGTGCTTATTGTTTACATCTTTACGAGTGCTGAACTCTGTCTGAAAGTGTATCAGGCGTTCATAGACTGTGGTTTTAAACTCTGTCAACCCTCCACAGAAGATTTACTGTGGCTCAAACTCTCTTTATCCTAAAAGGAGATGCTTTTAAATGCTATTTCTGTGTGTTTAAAGCTTTAATGCCTCAATCTCTGCATCTCCTGCGCTTCAGGCTCTCGGTGTATGTTCAGAAGTCAGACTATATTACTGAACCATAACTCATCTGCTGACAGTCAGACTGAGAGATTGAACTGAGGATTAAACAGCAGTTTAGAGCACCTTCAGCCTGTCAAACTCCAGCTAAATTAGTTTCAGCATCACTATTAGGGATATGGATTTGATCCATTTACATCACAATATTTTCAGGTACTGAAAACTACATTACATTCTGGTAATGTTATCAATAAATTTCAATAAAGGTAAATAATAATATCGAAAGTCCTGCATCTTAAGAGAGTGTTGTGTACAGACACGTAATGTAATTTAAGTTTCAATCCTACTGGACACTATATCTGCACCGCATCTGCATTACAGAAATAAAATGTATTTATTGTATGGTAGGAAAAATTGCATCCTAATTAGTCGGATATTACTCATCCTAAATAGTATTTGAAAACATAATTAGTGTTTCAAATTATAGTATGTTGATATAAGTATTTCAAAGTTACCCACTATTCACTAAGAGACAGAAAGCCTTGTATCTTTAGAGAAAAGTAGTATATTTTCTATTTTCCCCTGCCAAAAATGTAGTGTTGCAGAGCAGACACGTTCTGTAATATCTGTTTCATTCATACTGGACACTAGAAGGCGCACTTGTGCATAAACTCCACATTTACAATACAGAAGTAAAAAAAATGACTAATCTTTTTTTTGGTAGGTATAAAAATGCATCTTAATTAGTCGGATATTAACCTTCCTAAATAGTATTGTAAAACATATTTAGTGTGTCCCAAATCATAGCATGTTGAAATAAGTATTTAAAGGTTAGCTGCTATCCACTGAGAGACAAAAAAGCCCTGTATAATTAAAGAAAAGTATTATATTTGCTATTTTTTTTGCCCCCCACACACCAAATGTAAAATCTGATTCATTCATACTTGACACTAGATGGCGCCCTTGTGCATAAACTTCACATATGCATTACAGAAGACAAAAGCTGCGTCCGAAACCACCTACTACTCAGTAGGTACTGCATTTAAATTTGAGTGTACTACTCGGATGTTAGAAAAGTACGTTCTATACAGTATGAATGGAATTCGGACGTACTACATCCACCATTTTGTCATGGTTACATGACCTACCTGCGCCAGTTGCGTCGATTCACTCCCATTAATGAATTGTCTCCTGGGGCATCATGGGATAGAGCAGCGTGCATAGGATGCACACTTCAGAATCTCGCCAGAAGTAGTAAGTCATCCGGGTACTTCTCGCATACTGATTTTCGAATTCTATGAATTCGGACATACTACTCGGCTCGCATACTAATTTTAGCGTACTGTTTAGTATGAAAGTATGCGGTTTCGGACGCAGCCAGTAACTTTCCTTGTAGTGCTTTTTTTGTATAAAAAAAGTTGTGTTGCATCCCACATAGTTGATATTATCCATCCTAAATAGTATTGACATACTATAGACATAATCAGTATGTCCCAAATTATAGTATGTTAAAATAAGTATTTAAAAGTTTCCCGCTATCCACTGAGAGACAAAAAAAGCCCTGAATATTTAGAGAAAAGCATTATATTTCTTATTTCTTCCTTAAAAAATGTAGTGTTGTTGAGCAGACCTGTGCTGTAATATCTGTTTCATTCATACTGGACACTAGATGGCACCCTTGTGCACAAACTCCAAATCTGCATAACAGAAGTAAAATCATGAGTAATCTTTTTTTTTGTTGGTTTTTTTTTGGTAGGAAAAACTATTGCATCCTAATTAGTCGGATATTTCCATCCTAAATCCTAAGCTTTTCGCTTATCATAGCACACGTGCTGCTGATGATGTGACAATAAAAGTGATTTAAAATAGTATTGGAAAACATAATCAGTGTGTCCCAAATCATAAGCTGTGTCCCAAATGGCACATTACACGCTATGCACTATGTACTTACGCACTTACACACTTAACAGTATGGTAAATGTATGTAGTGTCGTCCCAAATGAAGCACCAATGTTTTTTTTACTAAACAGAACTTCAAACCTATTCTCTGATGACGTTTGACGGTCGCCAAATTAGTGAAATAAATGACCAAACTACCAAATAACACCTGCCATGAGTGTAACCGCATTCACTGTCGGGAGGCGCTATAATCACTCTCATAGGAGAATTTTGCTTTCACAATCCAAAATAAATAAAGTTATCCAACATGTGCGCCCGATAGCTCCGCCCCTTCCGCTACGTGAGCAAAGCTGCGGTCGTTGAGTGTGTGAAGTGTCCATCATTACACACTTCATTTTACTGGTTGAATGAGTGCATCATCCGGGTATTTAAAGTGCACTTATTATTTTTAGAGTTTTCAGTGTGAACACACTACTTACTCTATTTATACTACAAAATGGTGTAGAATAGTGCATAAGTATGCGATTTGGGATGCACCTATAGTATGTTGAAATAAGTATTTAAAGGTTACCCGCTATCCATTGAGTGACAAAAAAGCTGTGTATCTTTAGAGAAAAGCATTATATTTGCTATTGTTTGCCCTCCAAAAAGTAGTGTTGTTGACACGTAATACGTTTCATTCATACTGGACACTAGATGGCGCCCTTGCGCATGAACTCCACATTTGCATTACAGAAGTAAAATCATGACTAATGTTTTTTTTTTTTGGTAGGAAAAAAATGCACCCAAATTAGTTGATGTTATCCATCCTAAATAGTATTGGAAAACATAATTAGTAATAATTACGTTGAAATAAGTATTTAAAAGTTACCTGCTTCATTTATATTGGGCACTAGATGGCGCCCTTGTGCATAAACTCCACATCTGCATTACAGAAGTTAAGACTTTTTTTAAAGGGTAAAGTTGTGCTGCAATGCAGTTATTTGCATAAAATCTGTCTTATATAGTTTTCAAAATTACAAATAGCGTGTCTAAAATCATTATATTATAAAATGAAAAGTACAAAGTTACCCAGAATAAACTGAGACAAAAAAGTCCTGTATCTTTAGAAAAAAAGTGTTATTTTTAAGTGGAGTGTTGTTGTGCAGACCTGTAATGTAACATCTGAGTGCACGGAAGGGAGCAAATGTCCCCATAAGTATAGCAGTACCAGTTAAACTTGACTTTTTTTTGGTCTTAATGACAACTACTAATAAATCTCACAGAATGAAGTATTTTGAAAAGGTGAGAATGCAGATTGCTTGCTGTGAAGGTTGAGTTTAGGGGTAGAGGAGAGTATACAGTCTGTATAGTAGAAACATCATAACAGATATGGAGAGTCCTTATAAAGATAGATGTACAAGTGTGTGTGTGTGTGTGTCATCATGTGAGCACCTGTTTTCAGCATGACCTCAGCTCTCTGACCGCTCACTTCAGCCCCACAAAAAATGCAGAGCAAATCTGATCCAGCTGTTCCTCCAGAGACTGTTCCAGAAATCTGATTTGTGGAGCCTTTTCACATTTGCGGGTTTCTCAGCACCAGAAGTGAACGGGGGAAATACAACAAATCATTTTGTTTTACAATCCTATTTGCTGAAATAATAAAAGAAATACTCCACGATAGGGGTGGCATGGTGGCTCAGTGGTTAGCACTGTGGCCTCACAGCAAGAAAGTCGGTGGTTTGAGTCCAGACTGAGTCAGTTGGCTTTTTTGGGTGGAGTTTGCATGTTCTCCCCGTGTTGGCGTGGGTTTCCTTCGGGTGCTTTGGTTTCCCCCACAGTCCAAACACATGCGCTATAGGGGAATTGATGAACTACATTGGTCGTAGTGTATAAGTGTTTCCCAGTACTGAGTTGCGGCCGTAAGGGCATCCGTTGTGTAAAACATATGCTGCAATAGTTGGCGGTTCATTCCGCTGTGGAGACCCCTGATGAATAAAGGGACTAAGCCGAAGGAAACTAAATGAAAATTCTGAAATAATGACATTTAATACAATTTTAATAAAATACACAAAATTATTTTGTTTTAACTCTGCCAACTTTCCTGTTTAATATGCAAATACTGGTTTAGTAATTCATAGCATATTAATTACTATACTGTCATTATTGTTAATTACTAATTATAATAATAATAGTAATTAATTTAGCAAATCTGATCCAGCTGTTCCTCCAGAGACTGCATCCAAAATCTGATTTATGTTTCAATTATTTGTCAACTATTTTCATTAATAAAAATGAATTAAATTATGAAATAATGACATATTTAATAACATTTTTACCACATCAGCCAACATTTCGCATTGTACTATATAAATAACAGTGTAGTAACTCATATCATAATTAATATACTGTCATTATCTTTAATTACTTATTATAATAATAATAATAGTAATTAATTTAGCAAATCTGACCCAGCTGTTCCTCCAGAGACTGTATCCAAAATCTGATTCGTGTTTTAATTATTTGCCAACTATTTTCATCAATATAAAATAAAAAATATATATTTATATTACATTTATTAAATAATGACATATTTAATAAACCCAGGCTCATTATTGATACGTACCCCTGTATACATTTCTGGAGAGTGCCAAATACATCTCAGGAGGTAGGTTTTTTGCTGCAGTTTTTTATTTCGCGAATCCACCAGAGGGCGCTGTGTATGTTTTTTCAGATCTCAGATTTCTCTCGCGAGTGCCATTGGTGCCTGCTGTTCTCAAGTAAATCCACCAGAAGCCGCTGTCGACTGACTGACAGATCGATCGACCAAATCCTCCAACCCACGCCCTTCTCTAAACCCAACTGAGTGTTTTCAAAAGCACCGATTGACCCACCCACAGCCTTCCCTAAACCCATCTGACAGAGTTTTTAAAAGCAATCCAGAGAAAGAAAAGCCCTCGCCTGATTTTTACCACGTTTTTAGATTCGATCACATTCTCGCCCTGTTATTTACTTGCTTATTTTATTTTTCGGCTTCTGCTGTTGTCTTATCTGCTTTCCGGAACTGTTATTCGCCAGACTCGAACCCTGTCGTCGTGGTCAACTCCAGTGTGCATCTCAAATACTCCAAAGTATGCGGTGAGCCACTAGGCAAACTGTTAACAGTGGAAAAAAATGTCCACACGGAGGTAAGCGGTCAACTGGTAGGGTGAAATGGAACAGCTTCATACCACTCCGTAGCGTTCATTTTAAAGGGTCACGAAACACCACAACACATGTTTTGAGCTGTTGACAGTCATATAAGTGTCCCACGCTGCTGTAAACACTATTAGGACACATATATCACACTAAAGGTTGAAAATTGGTTGTTTTTGCGTTATTTTGAGCAAATTCATTCTTCTGGTTAAAACCTATTGTTGAAGCTGCGTCACGGAGATTAGAGACTTGTGTGTATTCCAGCGTGGAGAGTGGATGTCTGTATCTGCGAGTGCATCGTGACATCTCTAAGTGTGCAGCATTAATTCATGAGAAAGACTTGGTTCAAACCAATCAGAGCGCTCTATTGTGTATGCAGTGCAGCTTCATTAGTATGCATGATAGCTTCAAGACTGTTTTACCTGTTACAGTGTTCAGAGGGCAGAGAGACGTAATGTTGTGTTGCCAAAACAAGTGGAAGAACAAGAATTTGGAGACATGAGTCATCAGTGTTGTGTTTATTAATGTGCTGCAATGAAGGTTTAGTTTTCATTTCCCGCTATGAGAGCGCAGCTGAACTCATGTGTGGATTACAGTGCACGCCACAAAAATGCGTTTGTAAGGAACAATTTTACCCGAGAGCGTTTCACATCTGGAAATGATGAAATCCGGATTTGCCGCTCGTCTCCTTTTAAAATAGACACGGCTCCAGTTTGTGTTAATTGTCCTGTGTCTACAGATTTGGTAAGTGTGTGTGATCAGTGGTCTTTGTTTGTTCATTCAGATGGCAAAGTTAGTTGGTATGGTCAGCAGTGCTCTTTCAGTGTTTAAGGACAGACCACAGTCTAAATGATTTAGTTACTAAGTTTACAACATGTTAATATCACAGCAATATTATAGTACAATATTATAGACTGAAATATCCTCTGTAAATGCTGCTCTCTGAATGACATGTAAACATAAACATGTAAACACCACAATAAAACTATTACCGTTTTTGTGACAGGATAGTCTATACACACACAGCTTTCTGACGCTACCTACCGAGTGCATCTAAGTTACCGAGAAATGCAGAGGATTTTTTTCTCTCATTTGCTGTGCGGTATCAAACACTCCATTAAAACTCCACTCTCCAGCAGTTCCTCTCTTGTCACAGGGGGCATGCAGGAAATGTTCCTGAATTAAAGTGAAAGTGCCAAACTGCAGTTAAAGTCCACAAATTAATAATTTGTCAAATAATTGGATTACTGATGTCCATGTAAACACAGTCACTGTCTTTCTCTCCTGTGTCTGTGTGTTTGTTTTGCCTCTGTGAAAATCAGAGCGTGCCCAAAGGGAAACTCCCATTTTTATGCAAAACCTTCCCTCTTTCCCTCCCTCGACACTACCCTAAACAGAGCTGGACACACCCACTTTCCTGACTTTTTCCAAACTAGAGGTGTGAAAACACCCTGCTAAAGCCTGGTTTATACTTCTGCGTTGAGTAATTGCCGTAACCCACAGCGCATGCCTCACGCGTAGCCGTGCATTTATACTTCTGCGTTTCTGTTTTTCCTGCAATACACTTCCGAAACGCTAGCTGGCAGTAGGTGTTTATGTTTCTCTGTGTCGAGTTTCTTTGCTGGTGTTTTGTTTTTTCTGAACACTTCCTTAATGTACAAGTGGCTCAAATTTGCTCATTTTGAGGGGGGAACCGGCGGACGTGCAACAACTTTAATCATAAGGTAAACACAAAACAACAGTCTCCATCTGGAGCTTCTTCATGGGACTCCACACTTGTAAACACTCTCTGCATTGGGTGCGCGGCTCTCACCTCCGCCCACACTTGTCAGCGATACCAAGCTGACCAATCACAGAGCTTGTGCTATGCGTTAATTTTTTAAGAGGTGTACGTCAACGTCGTCGAAGGTTACGGTGAGGGGCTATGCATACGCGTGTGCTTGACGCAGAAGTATAAATCGGCCTTAAGACGGGGGTTTCATGGCCCTTTAAAGACTAAATGCAGCCATACGTACCCCTGACTACATAATTTGCGCTCTGCAGAAATGTATACAGGGCTTCATTTTCACAATGAGCCTGTGTTGTCTTCAATAAAATGTAAATAAACTAGACAAAATAATTTAGTTCTGCCAATATTTCATTACACAAATAACAGTGTAGCAATTCATAATGTCATATTAATCACTATACTGCCACCATCATTCATTACTAATATTAATTATTATAGTAATTAACTTATCATGCAAAATAATACTGCGATAGCATGATCATTTTAGGGAGAACTATACCTTTAAGAACAAAAATGTGAGGTGTGAATGCATTATAGTTCATTACAACACACACACACACACGCATTCAGGCTCAAACACACTCTGCCACACACACACACACATTCAGGCTCAAACACACACACACACACACACACACACACACACACACACACACACAC